>WURT03161079.1:0-10718 GCA_009936505.3 Holothuria glaberrima | reverse complement strand
TTCTTTTGTACAATGTTGATGGTTTGTCATTATGGTTCTCAGTTAGTGGTACCTTCAGGGTGTACAAAAATTTTGGGCTCAAGGCCCAAGATGAGCCTTAGGGCCCAATCTTTGATATTTTGGAAAATGGTTAAGCCATCTTCTATTTAATGTTTTACAGAGTTGACTGCCTGTGATAATGGTGCTTGGCTAGTGATTTGTTTTTTTTTTTTCTGGAAGTTTTGGTCCAAGGCCCCATGTCTTAAGTCACTTGAGGTCATTTAAATTTACATGACACATGTGCTAGTAAATACAAGAACCCAGGGACCCTTGGTTGAAGGTATGAGCTTCTGTACCATTGGTGCTCTAGTTCTTATGTTGTAAGGAATTCTCAATTTTTATACTTCCTGCTTGATGTGAAAGTTCTAGGTACTATTGATTTGTGAATTTTCATGTAGTAAAAAGAAAACTGCCCAATGACTTGATCAATCTTCTTGGTGAGTGGTGTCAAAAAGTATCCCAACACAGTTGTAGAATTACTTAACCTCACTGCTTTCATCTTAGCTCTTTGCAGTAATTAGATGAAATTGTCAGATTGATAAAAACACCAACTTGTGAAAGTCTAATATTAGAAATGCTGCTGAAATGTTTGTAGACGTTATTAAACAAGGTAGCTGTTTTACTCTGTAGTAATAATAGATGAAGGTTTCTTGAAATCCGTTTTTTTTTTTTTTTTTTTTGCATCTTTCAGTGTTCTCAAGATATACCTGGTCATACCATTTTTGAGACTTCAGTTATTAGCTCTATTTGCAGAAATGATATCAGTGTTACATCATCTGTGGTTCTTTTGTTAATTCAATATAAATGAATTACCATCTTGTACAATGGGCCCCAACCTTTTTCGGACACTGCCCTCTTCCCCAAATGGAGTGGAGCAAATGCCCTCTCCCTATTTCATAACATAGAATCACCATGAATTACTCAAAGAAAGTAATTAAAGCAGACATTAGAATTAAATGTGCTGTACACATGCATGCATCAAGTGGGCCTGGCCCATGGTAGCCACAGAAGGGATTCTGCTCTTTCTTCTGTGGTAATTGGTGAATCCTTAATTCACAGTTTAAGATAGGGTGGTGCATTTTTGAAAACATGTCTGTTATAGAACAATTATCTGCAGTTGTTCATCAGTATATCTGTGTTGTATATGAACAGCAAGGACCATACATTTAAAGGTAAAAGTGATAGGACAATTTTGAACCATGACCCTCCCCCCTCACTCTCCGCTTCCATTGCTGCTGATAGAGGTCTGATAAATCATGCCAGGTTTTTTTTTAAATTAAACACTATTACATGCAATTTGCTGGCATCTGGAAATTAAGAAACAAACTTGTACAAACTTGTAGAGTGTCTAAGGAGTGCATATTACTCAACTTGTTGACTTCATTTTATCTTTCATTTGTGAATGCTTGTTTTAGAACAATGAGAGGAAAATAATTCACAATCTTTATAGATCCAATGTAAGGTTGGGTACTTCATTTTTAGCTCAACAAGTTGAGCTATTGTCATGGCAATGCATCTGTCTGACTGTCCAACCACACTGGTTTAAAGACTGCTGTCTGCAGGTTCTTTGACTGTTCCCAGTCAAAGTTGGTATAGTTATAACACGTATCAAGTGCTTGATAAATATGGTAACAGGAAGTAAGTCAAAGGAGGTCATTTGGGGTCGTGAGAGGTCAAAGAGTGAAATCATGCAAAAGCCTTCAACTCCTTGTGGTTACTTTTTAATCTTTTCAAATTTGACAGGAGTGTTCAGTAAATAGTTGATCATCAAAGTTGTTCTTTTGAAGTAGGTCAAAGGTCACTTGGGGGTCAAAGAGGTCAAAAAGGAGGTCAAGCTGTGTAATCACTCAAAAGCCTTCAACTCCTAGGGGTTATGTCTGAATTTTATCTTATTTGGAGGAAGTTTTCAGTAGATAATGGGTCATCAAAGTTGTACTTTTGAAGTAGGTCAAAGGTCATCTGGGGTCGTACAGAGGTCAAACAGTGAAATCACCTTAAAGCCTTCAACTCCTAGGGGTTGTATGCAAATTTTATCAAATGTGGCCAGAGTGTAAAGTAGATGATGGATCATGATAGGTGTACTTTTTGCGTAGGTCAAGAGTCATTTGGGGTCATGCGGAGGTCAAACTGTGAAATCACTCAAAATCCTTCAACTCCAAGGGGGTTATATGCAAATTTTATCAAATGTGGCCAGAGTCCTCAGTAGATGATGGGTCATGACAGTTGTACTTTTGAAGTAGGTCAAAAGTCATCTGGGTTTGTACAGAAATCAAACGGTGAAATCATCTTAAAGCCTTCAACTCGTAAGGGTTGCTTGCAAATCTTATCAAATGTGGCCAGAGTGTAAAGTAGATGATGGGTCATGACAAGTGTTTTTGAAGTAGGTCAAAGGTCATTTGGGGTCATGCAGAGGTCAAACTGTGTAATCACTCAAAAGCCTTCGACCCCCTAGGGATTACATGCAAATTTTATCAAATGTGGCCAGTGTAAAGTAGATGATGGGTCATGACAGTTGTACTTTTGAAGAAGGTCAAAGGTTGTTTGGGGTCGAACAGGTCAAACAGGGAAATCACCTTAAAGCTCACAACTCCTAGGGGTTGCCGTTAAATTTAATCAAATGTGGCCAGAGTGTTTAGTAGATGATGGGTAACGACAGTGGTACTTTTGAAGCAGGTCAAAGGTCATTTGGTGGCATGCAGGGGTCAAACTGTGAAATCACTCAAAAGCCTTTAACCCCTAGGGGCTACATGCAAATTTTATCAAATGTGGCCCAAGTGGTCAATCGGTGATGGGTCATGATAGTTACAATTTTGAAGTAGGTCAAAGTTCTTTTGGGCTTGTGAGAGGTCAAACAGTGAGATCACTCAAAATCCTTCAACTCCAAGGAGTTATCTGTAAATTTTATCAAATGTGGCCAGAGTGTTTAGTAGATGATGGGTCATGACAGTTGTACTTTTGAAGTAGGTCAAAGGTCATTTGGGGTTCTAGATGGGTCAAACACTGGAATCACTCAAAAGCTTTCAACTACTATTGGTTGTATCTAAATTTTAGTTAAATTGGCCAGAGTGGTCAGTAGATGATGGGTCATCATAGTTGCACAAGTCTGAAGAAGACCAATGGATGGGGTCATAAACTGGTTGAACAATGGAATCATGTAATAGCCTTCAACTTCTATAGGTTGTGTCTGAATCTTACAAAAGTTGGCAAGAGTATCCAGTAGATGATGGACCATCAAAATTGTACTGTTGAAGGTCAAAGTTCATTTGGGGTAAAAGAGGGGTCAGACAGTAGAATCAAGCAAAAGCCTTTAAATTCTAGGGGATACAGAGTGTTCAGTGGAAGTGAATGATAGGTGTTCATTGTGTTGGTGTTAAATGTCATTTGAGATCACAAAGGGTCACATGGTGAAATCCATGCCAATGATTTTCCACAGGAGTTTAGGGTTTTGTTTTTTTTTTATGTATATTGCCATTATTTGATGGATCTGACAAATTGGGATATAATTTGCCCATCATTTTTGTTGGCAGAATTACCTATATTGTGCCCACAAACATTAAAAAAAGTTTTTGCAAGATCGGCAACTCTCATACTATAGCTTGGACCGTTTACATCTATAGCACTGAAGGTGCTAGATCATGACTGTCCCTGACTCCTTGGTTTGGATCCCTAATGACTGTACTAAACAGTAACTGTGTTTGAGGAAATCATAGTTGAGCTACAGCATCATTGATGCTCTTGTTTTCAAATGCCTCCTGCCACCCTCTTAGCACTAAGTGCCACCCTGAGTTGAGAAAATGCTCCCAAGGGGCAATACCACCTCGTTTGGGAACCACTGATCTAGAATCAAGTTTGGTGTGAAATGTGGACATTTTCCAAGCAGACAACTGCAGGCCTCAGTTAAGTGACTCTTAACTTGTCCTGCTTTTTCCTACTTTTTGGACCTTCCGCCTACTTATGCTACTTTTCTTTGATGATCTTACTTTATCCTTTTTTTTTTCTTCATTATCCTACCTTTTTTTACTTGATAGAAGAATGACTAACATGGCATATCAAAATTTGTAAAAAAATCCGGTAAATGGTCAATATGAGCCTTTAAGAATAGGTGAATAGCAGTGAATAAAGGCTTGCATAGTCTTACTTTAGCCTGTCATTTGGTTTTCAAAATCCTACTTTGTCCTGTTATATGCCTGTCTTAAATCCTACTTTTTAAAAGCTCAGTCTACATGTAAGGCTGTGATTGATAATTCGTACATGAGTGTCACTTTGAGCACAAATGCCAACATGAAAATTTGCTTGGAATTAAAGTTAAACAGAGGATTGCCTAAGCTATCTTGTGAGTCTTTCTTTGGAAGTCATAACTACACTTTTGTAGCTCATGTTAATTCATGATACAGGTTTAAATATAAATAATTGTCTTGTAAAATGCGTGGTCAAAATTTGATGGATTTCAATAAGTTACATGGGTTTTTTACATCGAACTGGCAGGTATAACCTTAAAATGTCCACAAACTTTTTCCTCATTAGCCATACTGTATAAACAAGTAAAATGATATCCTTATTTAAGCATACTAAATAATTAAAAAACTTTCTGTATTTGTATAGCAAAGTTTGACTTGTAAAACAGGAACCATAATAATAACATGTTGTGCCCACTAGGTCACGTAATATGGTGTTAGTTTACAGAAGTCAATATCCATGAGGTACTAAACCCTCCATTTGTCAGTGGATGGTCACTACTTCAATGAAGGAAGTAAAAAAAAATGCTAGTCTGTAGTAATCACTCCTTATCCATTGAATGTTCACGATTTTTTTGAGTTTATATGCACGCATCTTAGTGCTCTTTAAAATCAATTTTGCATTATAACAAAGTTCTAGTATATCTTGTGCTTGTATAAGATACAATCCACATTTTGTGATCAGAGTATGTGTCATGTGCACATTTGGTACTGGGGAGTTGTCAAATAGCAACTCCCTGGGCCAACATGTTGGTTCTTCGCGACTGAAGGCGACACTACTTAAAACTCGTCTTAAAACTGTCAGTCTCAGGTGTATACTCACGCACACTACACGACTGTTGGAGACCCGACGATCGAGTTGAGTTGCGGTGTGCAAAGTCATGTAGTGTGCGGCTAGCTTAACATTCATCCCCTTTGCTTCCCTGTGATTGAATGTGTACAATGGTTACCATATAGTTGCTATGTTCTTCTTAAGTCTTCCCATTGTATTCAGTCGCATTCATCTTTGTATTTCTCAGTCATTTCCTAGTCATCAGGCCATTATCAAACATATGAAATATGACAGCTAATTCCAACATCTCAATCATAAAATTGTAATTTCAATTGAGATAACCATGTCGAATATCTTGGCTCACTGTTAGCATTGATGCAAAGAATCAAGACAGTTGTCATCTGTTGAGAAGGATTACGTATACATCTGATGATGGATCTTCATTCAGTATAAATAAATCTCTAGAAGATTACAGTGAACAGTTTTCCAATAATTCTTATTCTTAGACTCAGATTAGTTCAACTGGGATTCTGTTTCTGATTCTTTCTGTTGTTGGGTAGACAAACCATACATGCTGTTTTTTTTTTGTTTTTTGTTTTGTAGATGTCAAAAATCATTTGAGAATCATACCAAACTTGGAAAAATTCCTTAAAAACAATATCTCTAGATAAACATCTTGGCTATCAATGATTTTTGACTGTCATACTTGGGATATGGGTTTGTAATATTGTCTGTAGTGGTCAAACACCAAGCCTTTCAGGTGGCTATAGGTCAAACTCTGAAAGTATTGTAAACATGGTGAATACTGAATATGTATTGAGTAGAACCTTTTTGTTTGAGGGGATGTTATCAGAATTTGGAGGTCATGAGAGCTGAAGCTGTGCCGTTGTAGGTTGAGTACACGAATCCTACAGTTTTATCTTTTTTTTTTTTTGCAGAAGGCAAAGGTCATCTGAAAACATGAGAGGTCAAACTAGACTGAAAAACTTGTATGGTCATCATCTCCAGGAAAAGGGCAGGTATGATACTTCTTGCCATGTGCATGATGTCTAGGTCATCTATCTGTAACATTTTTCTTTTAATATCTGCATTCATAGATTTTACCATGCTATAGTGTAATTGTTAATGTAGTGGTTCAAAGACAAGCTCAAGCCTATAATGAACTGAGATCATTTTAACTCTCAATCAAACAGACTGTTACAACTGATGTTGCCTGTATAGTTGGGGTGGATCATGTTGGATATTTTTGAATTAGGGTTTCAATCATATCGCACCGGTCAGGAACTAGCCTCCTGATCAGTGATGGTAAATCTTAATGTTTAAAAGCAGTGTTCTCCACTAGCTGTTTTGTCCGGGTGCACCCCCTGGACAAAATCTGAAGAGCCTGCGTCATTGCCCAGTCTTAATGTTGCCATTGCACAAAAACATTGGCCTCCTGGACAAAAAATTATTACTCTCACTTTTTTTGGTAATTTTTGAATTTTTCAGTTCGAATTTAGCACCACATGTAACACCATTTTGCATCTAGCACACCTTACGTGAGCAAAAAATTTTCGAAAGGGGAAGTGGTTCCCCCGTTAGACCCCTCCCACAGGACGGCGATCGGTGTCATCTGCCAGATCAGAGACAAGCTCCCGGACAAAGTTTGGACCTGTGGAGAACAATGGAAAGGATAGTCCAGAACCAAATTTATGTTTGATATGTTAAAGAGAAACATACAGTATTCTAAGCACTCTGTGAAATTTTCATTCATTTCCCATGTTGGGTTCTTGAGATATTAGCAATTGAAGTTGACACATTTACCAAAAGTGAACTTGAAGCAAGCAGTGTGATATCATAGCTTCACATTGAAGAGCAGTGTTTTGTTTTTTGATTCCTTGACGTAGTCAGAAATCTATGCGATGGTGATGTTGTTTGTGTGTGCATGTGTATGTATGTGACGCTTGGCTTGTAAACACTATCTCAAGAACGATGAATTCAATGGATCTCATATTTTACATGTAGATACCCCTTATTAAATAGATGGTCCCTATTGTTTTTGGTGAAGGTCAAAGGTCATTTGGGGTCATCAGAAGTCAAATAGGTAAAACACATTGGAAAATGCTTGTAAACACTATCTCAAGTTGTGTAACTTCAGCGAATCTCATACTTAGCATCTGGATTGCCCATATTGAGTAGATGATCTCTATTATTTTTGGTGGAGGTCAAAGGTCATTTGGGGTCACCAGAGGTCAAAAGGTCAAAGTCTTGTAAATATGGTATCTCAAGAAGCGTAACTTTGAGGGATGATCCATACCTGCAAAATATTACGATTTTTGCGCAATTGGTACGATTTTTTCATCGCAATTACGAATTCCGAATCATAGCCCTAAAATTACGATTTTTTAATTTCCCAAATACCGTAGTAAACATGGCTGCTGCTCATACCAGCTGATGGTAATTAACACACTAGCTTGCACTGTACTGTAACGCAGGTAGCTCAGCTGGTTGTAGATGCCAGTACCATGCTCCTTCGGTCGCATAAATGCCGTACATATATATTTGTACAGCGTAGAGTTGCGTACTGCCCGGCGGAGCGAACTCTCTTCGTCCAGCTCCTCTTCTTCCCAAACCACCAGGTTATGTGACTTGGACAAGAAATATTCCGTACAGCCTGCTACGTAAACAATTTCGTATATTGGGACTTAGTGTTTGTTACAGCTCTGCCCCTGGGCATGTTTAGTGTGTATAAATCTGGGTAGTGCTTTCTCATGTTAACCGTGGCATTGTTCTTTTCGAGCATTCCAGCCTTAACATTTTTAATAATTTGGAATAACTGAGACTGTTCACCAGTAGATATTTTTTATTGAAACCCATATTTTACTGCGTGGAGTGTACACAGCTTTCAGAATAATTGATTCCAGTATATCAGTAGCGAATCTCAGAGTGTTTTTCACTGAGGCCTAACGTTAGGCTACTGTGGTGTTTGGACAGTTATCGTGAGTATAGGCTTAGACCTGCTACTACAGTAACTGTATACTCTAGCCTAGGCAAAATCGACGCAACATTAAGGATATTATTGAAATTATTTTTGATGATAAAAACAGGTGGAAAAACACGGACATTTCTTTTAAGCTTACCAGTGCTTTAATGTGCAGAAGAAAGCCCATTCAACTCTACAGTACTAATATAATGCTCGTACGTGCTGAAGTAAGTACATATACGGAAGCAATGCGTACATTTTCGCAGTAATGTTCCACTAGATGGGTAATGCCATGCATGGCCGTTCTCAAATTAGAAGGTACATAGCTCTGCAGGCATCGATATTGTGCGTAGCATGCATATCATGCAAGGAAGTGCATATCATGCAAGGAAGGGCCCACATGATCGATCGTCCGGCCCTACGTACGTATTGCATGTATGCATTGAATTGAATTGAGCTGCATACATGCTCTGTGCGGAAGATGGGAGTTACATTTCCAAATCATTCCGAGATAAAAGGGATTCTTGTTTTGTGACTTTGACAAAATTGCTAAAAACAAGTACATGATGAAACTGTTCTTCTTAAGGTTTGTAACATCCTCCTTCTCTGCCTGATTACATCTTATCACCTCAGGGAGAAAATGAAGCACACTACATACACACCTGATACGGTCAGCTTTTACATTTGAGTAATTGATTGGCAGTACATGGTCCACCAAAATACACAAGCAAGTTACATAATAGGTTTAAGCCAACAGGCTAGTCAAGCATGTGTTAATTAGTTTTTCCGCAGTGTGAGCACAGTGATAGAAAAGATCGCTTGAAAGCATGGATCAGGTAACGAGGTCTGATACCAGACATACCCCATGCCACTTTTGATCTGATGAGGTGTCTTTGTTGAACTTTTAAGAAGGACCATCACGGCATGAGCTCTAGCCATGGCTAGAACGTTCATGCACTGTGGATAATCAGATATTTGAATGGAAACATTGCCCTGTGAAGAAATGACTCGGTGACCGTATTCGTAATGTAACGTTAGGCCTAGCCTAACACTATGCTATACTTGTCTTTCAGTTTCTGCCAGTTGTTATATGCAGCAAATCGACTTTTAAAAAATTCTTATTATAAATAACCTGGCCAGCCTAATATTTCTTTACACAGGCATAGTTTACATATACCGACATCGTGCCAAGTCCAAGCCCATAGTACTGAGTAAGGCAACAGTAGTTAGCCTAGGCCAGGCTAGGCTATATAAAATGAATCAACAAACAATGAAGACTGGTAGGCCCATATACTTAATGTTATGCTTATATTAACTCAAGTAAAACCTAGCCTAACAGTTAATGTTGCCTAAGCAGATGAATGAGATAATAAGTAGGGCCTAGGCTACAGGGCAAAGTTCATAAAAATGTGTCCTTCAGTGCATTTTCTGCAATCTGAGCAGCCGAAATTTAAAAATTTTCTCACCTCAGCCCCAATCATGGTGGCGCTGAGGTGTCCAACCTGCCTGTAAATTTTTTTTTTTTTTTTTGAAATGTCAGGCACATGCCTGTGTAAATACAATATCTCAAGAAGCGTAACTGTGAGGGATCTCTTACATAGCAAGTGGATTGCCCATATTGAGTAAACGATGCATATTGTTTTTTGTGGCAGTCAAAGGTCATTTGGGGTCACTAGAAGTCAAAAGGCCAAAATCTTGTAAACACTATATCTCAAGAAGCATAACTGTGAGGGCTATTCTTAGCATGTGGATTGCCAGTATTGAGTAGATGATCTCTATTATTTTTTGTGGAGGTCAAAGGTCATTTGAGGTCACCAGAGGTCAAAAAGTCAAAATCTTGAAAACATGATATCTCCAGAAGCATAACTGAGGGACCTCATACTTAGCATGTAGATTGCTCATATTGAGTAGGTGATCCCTATTCTGTTTGGTGGAGGTCAAAGGTCATTTGGGGTCACCAGAGGTCAAAAAGTCAAAACCTTGTAAACATGATATCTCCAGAAGCATAACTGTGAGGGATTTCATACTTAGCATGTGGAATAACCATATTAAGTAGATGATACCTATCATTTTTGTGGAGGTCAAAGGTCATCTGGGGTCACCAGAGGTCAAAAGGTAGAAAACTTGTAAACACTTGTAAAAACTTTTTAACATGATATCTCAAGTAGGATTACTGGGAAGGATCTCATGCTTGTCATGTGGATGATTCATGTTTGCTACAATATATACTTATGTCAGGTCAAGGAATCACTAAGCCTTTTGGCTTTCTGGTCTTTAAAATGTACTACCAATTTTGTACAACAAAACTCTAAAATATTCATACCATAAATGCATCCTGAGCAATAGAATTTTAAAACTGGTAGATAAGGGGGGAAGAAACCCCCCCCCCCGATGTCCCTTTTGGTGTCCCTTTTGATGACCTTCAGAAGGTCCCCTCCAAGTAAGATTCCTCCCATTCAAAAAGCCAGCAAAAGAGTTGCCCAATGGGGTATTGCGTAATATGGTTGTTGCACAATCGGCACAGGGTTATTACGATGAAGTCATTGACTACCGGGGATTCCGCCAGAAACTCAAAAAGGGGGGATTTATTACTGCTAAACCCCCTGTCTAAATTGATGCTGTCCTTGGCCAACGTTACAAGTGGGTTCAGGGGGACAAAAGCTTGCTTCAAGGCCCCTATAAGGTGCAATTTAAAGGGTTTTAGAGGCCA
>WURT03161068.1:0-10718 GCA_009936505.3 Holothuria glaberrima | reverse complement strand
CGTTAAACCTCATCTAACTAACTAACCTACCTAGCAAAAACAGAAGGTGCTCCTTCCCATGGGAGAAATGAACCTAGAGTGTGTTACAACTTTGAATGACTTATCCCTCAAATGCTTTGACGATCATAACAAAGCTATACACATTTTTGCCCCACACTCACTGAAACAGTCCTTGCCCAAGTGATCCCCAGTTGGATAGCTAGAGTTTTCCATATGGGGGTTGAAGAGGCTGGATCTCCAAATTGAAGGGCTGGTGTATATTTTTCTGATGGCTTGTGCCGATTTTCATCAAATCTCGGATCACCAGTGGGGGCTGCCCCCTGTAGCTGCACTTCTGGTAATCCCCTTTCACTAAACCAGGGGTGGGGAACCTTTTTCCCCTGACGGGCCATTTTGATAGTCCATATCCACTCAGCCAGGGTGCAACAAGCTTTCCCCAAACGGTTCTGGAGGGATCTTGGGGAACCCCCAGTATAAGGAATTAGGACGAAGCCCCTGAAGCTCTGGAGTATGTACAAATTTTTTGACAGCTATTAAGATGACATTGAATATGCAAAGCTTCACATCCCATTGATGTATTACTGTAGGACTAGTTGTCTTTCTAGTTAATATTTATGAAGTAATACTGAATGACCACAAACGAAAAAGTGCGCATAGCGCTGAAAAAAAATAACAAATTTTACCTTTTCTTCAATTTATATTGGAAAGTATCAACTTTTTAATACTGAATTCACTCTTCTTAGGAAGAGTTCTACCCCTCCCCCATTTACCAGGACAAATTCAGTACCAACTGAGTTTCGTACAGTAATAAATAGACTTACACATGCGGTAATGCAATTCTGCCAATGCTTTGTAGCCTCCCATGCAAAGCCATAGTTATTTCCAGTAGTACAAGGATTCTGCAACTAGTCTATATTTATAGCGAAACACTGGGCATGGTGCAGTGTGCATACTAGGGATGTAATCATATACTGGTAGTGTTTCACAACATTGTTACTTAAAATATCCTTACAATGGCATAAGCAGGATAAACGGTTCGGTGCCGAGGGCTAAAAGATTATTATCATTCCTTTTCAAGTTATACTGAACTTACCTGTATGAATTGCCTCACGGGCCAGATGAAATAGTCTTGCGGGCTATATACGGCCTGCGGGCCGGAGATTCCCCACCCCTGCCCTATACAATAAAAACAAGGCTTTAAGCTCAGCACAGTTGTATAAATCACTGCTCAGCCATGAAATCAAATTTCTCCCAAGTACTATACTTAGGTGAAGATCCAGAGCAAACTTGGCTCTTCAGTATATTATCACCGATCCATACCCTGACAGAAAACTTTCTGAATGGCAGTGACACTTCTTGCTGTGTAGTGTTGTTTGCCTGCTCTCACAGCAGCTTTGCTGTTGTCACAAGGATAAAAGAATTGGAAGTATATCTTTGGCAGTTTGAAGTTATACCTTTGCAAGACAGGGGAGAGTTCCCTCATCCTAGATGTCCCTCTTATTGCTGGTGGCACCAGTCTGGGCCACGGCATCACATTGGGAAGGCTGCCCCCCCCCCCACCAGGGAAATTTTCAGATTTTGTCGGGGGAGCCTTAATCTGTGCCATATAATATGTCATCCCAACGACTTTCAGTCACCCTGACGATCTGCTTGATTTGCTCATAGGAAGGGTAGATACTTCAATAAACACCTCAAACTTTCAAATTTTGCTTGAGAACAAAAACACAACAAATTTTTAAAATTTTCTCCAATAAAATTCTCAAATTGTCAAATTTTTAGAATTTTGCATTCAACATCCTTTTGGCAACTCATCGATTTGTCAGACCTCATTTTCCAAACCAATGATCCTCTAGTAGCCATGCAGCCACTGAAGTTTGTAGGGATACTTGCATAGATGCCACCAGATCCATCAATCATCTACATCTGTACTTGGCATGATAGCTGTAGTGAGAAACTTTTGGCAGATAAGAAATTGAAGAACCTTCCACCCTCCCTCATTATAATACAATCTCAAAACATTTAATATGTACACTCAACACTTCTAATATGTAAGACATAAAGGGGAAAGTCAAAAGGCTCAAACTAATTAGGTTTTATATACTCATGCACTCAGCAAATCTATTGTTATTTTTTTTTTTTTTTTTTTTGTATAAATTGATTTCTCAAACTCACCAACTGGATTGGACAAAACTTTCAGAAGTAACATTTTCAGACAATTGTACTATCTTTCTTTGCCACTATCCCCTTTTGGATTTAATTGTTGTGAAGAATCATACCAAGGTGTTCGAGCAGGTCTTGCAGAAAATGTAAACATAGAACAAAAAACATGACAAACAATTACTTTGACAAAATTCCATTTTATTTTCTTAAAATTTGCTATGTTAGACTGTGACATAATAAGGCTTCTTTCCTCTTTGAAATATGTTTATGAACTTATGCAATTGAAAACAGTTTTTTTAATCTAGAAATTTCTTACAAATATTATTTTTCATCCAGTGTATGTAAGCCTACAAAAATGAAAAAGAAGCTTAAAACATGTGTTAAATGACTATAAAAAATTAAACAGAAATCAAACTAGGAAGAAAAATGAGCTGGTGAAGCTGTGGAGAAGCCAGAGTGGCTACCAGTAGCACACATTTGGAAAACAGAATTTTCCAACAATAATAAAATTCTGTTTGTACTGTTTCTGTTGCAATTTTGTTTGTGCTACATTACATTAACTATACATTATAGTTTCTTGTGCGAGTCTGAAGCACACCAAAAGTTTAAATTGTTTCAAATATTCTTACTTAAAAAGATTTAAAGACAGTGCTACAGATATCAGATATTGTTCACAGGTGAAAGAGCAATAATAATGAAAGACACCATACAAAGAGGAATGCTGCAAGATGAAAGAAATTTGGGTTGACTCCTAGGCTATGAGTACAATGCATGCCCGTGCCAGAAAATCTTCCCCACCACCCCCCTTAAATTACCACCTCCTTAATGCATGTTAGTGTATCTGCCCCCTTCCTGAAAAAATTTTGGCCCCTCACCCCCTTCTGCCCCTTGTCTGGCTATGGGCCTGGTACACTGCCATCTACATCATGACTTCATTGTAAAAACTTATCCACACTTCATATGTGCAGCAGTTTCACAAAACTGGTAGAAAATGCATTGATAAGCACCTTAACTGCATTGCAGGCCCACATGCACAGCATGGGTTTGGAAAAAGGGGTTTCGGCTAGGATTTGTGGCAAAAGCCCTAAGATGGAAACTCACTACTGTACCTAGATGGCAAAGTAGTTCACAAATTGTGAGGATTTAATGCATTCAATCCTTTAGCACTTAACTTTGAACTCTAAGAATGTTATTTTAGCTATGTTATAAAACAAAGCTACAGTATTATGCAAAATTGGTAGGGAGGGGGGTGCTAGGTTTTAGTCATGAAACTTCTGTCCCTGCCTGCAGGCTAGCCTAGTTTCTATTATTCTTGTTTTTATTTTTTTACTTTTTTGATTTTAATGTTACATCACTGAGGGATAGTAGAACATTACCCCCTCTCCAAACAGTCAGATCATCCACAAATAAAATTGAAGAGATCACTCTCCAAATACATTAAATGAAAATTTTTCAAAATGATGACCAATCAGCATTTGTAAAGACTAGTTGTAAGCTCCTCATACCATCAGTAATTTTAGGATTGGGAAGAGTTGCAGTAGTAGTAAGTAGTGAAACAACAAAATTAAAACTAGCACCAAAAGCAGCATATTAATCTCATGATAAACAATGGGGAGGGTTTAGAATGTGGAAAATGCCCAACAAATTTTGTTCCCACTTTAGTTTCCCCATGGAATTTTAGCATGACATAGAATATGAGCCAAAATTCTACGATATACACAGTGTTTTCTTAAGTCATCACACCAACAAAAACTTGTCCCCCATTCCTCTCATGAGACACATCTTGTCTTCTTCCCCCATTTCTTTTACAAGAAAAATGCAAAATTACCTAAATCCCAAAAAACTAGCCCCTCCCCTAAAATAGCATTCTGGTGGTGCCACTTGTAGCCATACACTATTAGCATCTTACAATACCACTGCACCAGTGAAATACTGTCATTATTCTCATAAAACTCTTCATACAAGTAAGATCCCATCAACCCACCTAATCAAACACACATTGATACATATCATGTTGTACTGTTTACCATAAAGCAATTTTAATATTTTTTTCTTTATTTATTTTAAAGTTAGCATTATCTAGGCAATCAAAAGTGAAAAATTCTACAAACTATACAGACGATTCTGAGCACAGCTCATGATTAGAAAAGCAACTACCAAAAAGACAATTGATCAAATTTATTCATTCGTTCATAGCTGTCATAATAATTACTGATTTTGTACAAAATGGAAAAAAGACTAGCTTTCACTGATTTAATACAAAAATACAATTTTTATCTTTATGATACAGATTTATGAAAAAACTGTGATTCAAACTACAACAAAATAAACTTTAAAGAGATTCCAGTGACATTGAGTCATCAAAACAGCTGTTCTCCCTTTGTACTGCTTGTGGTACTCGTATTCTTTTCGAAATACTGAGCCTTTTGCAAAAATTTCCACAGTGCTGTACCATGGGTAAGGGAATTATTGGCATCATGCAAGAACCAGTACCAAACTATGGCAACTTTTGGTAATATTTTGCAAAAAAAAAACCTGTAAAGTTGGAAAGACATATGTTTATTATCTCTGTTAGACCAAAAAGACCAAAAACTGCTAGAAATGCCAGCAAAAGAGGATACTTTGACAACCCTAATTTCCAAACAGGTCAGAGAAATTAATGGGCATTGAAACCGACCTTTCATTAGGTTGCAACTTTAGAATAGCAGCTCCAATATGCATTCATGCACATGAAAGGATTTATCAATGCATTACTATACATAGAGGCATGGGAGAGGGGATAGCCCTAAAAAATGTAGTGTAGCAGAAGTAAATTTCCACCCCTCACTTCAAGGATAAAATCCCTTATCTGTTCCCTCTGTAAAAAATGTCAAAAAATGTTGACAGACCAAAACAACCCTCAGCCCACCCTCAGGACACAATGGCTATTCCATTCTCATCTTAAAATATTTTTTTCTTAAATAAGTGGCATTACAGCCCCCTCATCTTTTCCATACAACACGAAACTGTGGTACCGTATTTCAAGGTTTCTACATTTGTATATGTGTATCATGTCACATTAATCAATTATGATACCAACATCCCAGTGTCCCTATCACAGTGGACACCAATGTCATAGTATCCCTGTCACAGTGGATAGCAATGTCATAGTGTCCTTGTTACAGTGGACTGTTTTCCATGTTCTGTTAAAATTCCCTCAAATGAGATGTTGCTTTATTTGGAGTAATGATGTAATTTGTTTTCAGCTGATTTGCTTTTTGTTTATTTAGACCGTACATAGAAATTTAAGTAAGGGAGAATGTTTATACAGAGCATAGTTGCATGTTTTAATCTGTGAAGCCATGAAAATGGTGAGTTTGTTAGATGGGGTTTTATGGCTCAGTTTCTAACCAATGAAAATGGTGAGGGCACTTCCACTGCAGGGTACCGTAGAGACAGGGAGGGGGTGGGGGCTAGGGGGCTTGAAATTGATTTTTCTCTCAAAAAATGTTTTTTATTAAATACAAAGTGCGGAGAAGGCTGTTCACTTATCACGCGGCAGCAGCTAGCCTTGAAGATTGGTCATTCCCCATAAAATGGCACCAAAAAGTGTAGACTACTGTAGGTTACCATGAAAGTTGGTCTCTCTGCATTGGCGCACAATGGCACGAGCATGCCAACCTATTTTGCAAGCTTAACAGTTTGTTCTCCAAGCTAATTGATCGCGTTCCGTCAGTGGTGAACTTTTCAGTGAATACAGGAATTGTAATATTACTTATCCCTTCCAGGGATGTTCCGAAGAGAGTCGCAAGACTCAAACTTCTCCCCTATGCTAGAATTGTCGTCACGGTTTAGGCTATGGAAACATGGGGGGAGGGGGAGTCGGATAGACCGACAAAAAAAGAGGGGAAAGACAGTCCTGTCACGCTCGTGAAAATTTTTCACCTTTATTATTTAAATTTTTGCTTATTGTTAGAAATGGATAGACTGTCGGGGGGAACAAGCCTTCACCGGGGTAACAAGCCCTCATCGGGGTGTACACTGTTTGCTCACCTTGTCCGGCTCCCTGACCAAATAGGAAAAATTCCATGGCGGGGGGCTGTACTTCGCTGACGTGTCCCCCCCTGGCGCCACCCCTGAATAAGGGAGTTACTTACAACAGAACCTGTCATGTGACATCTTCTATTAAAGAGGAGAGGGTTCTTCACAAACAGAATGTGACTCATTCCTATTCATCCAAGCACAAATGCCACAGAAGAGCTGGAATTGGACTTGATTGCCTTTTGCAGATGCACCAAAGGGAAGCATCACAGAACTAGCGCTGACTCTACAATTCCTGTTACCTATGAAGTTACATGCTGTCTTCATTGATTCTGATGGACAACCAAGAAGAAGAAGATTTCTAACTTGAACTTGAACTTGTACGTTTCTCTGACAATAACAGGGCAAAGGCAACACCATACTGTTTGTATTACCTGCTGTTGCTTTGCTGTACAGAGAACCCAACCAGTGGCTTCAGTCTAGATCACCTGATGTTCTTCTCCCTCACTTCAATTTCAATGGTACGTAACGTAATTTTTATATAAATAGCAGGCCTCGACAAAACTTTCTAAACTAACTTGCCGTTCAGTGGGAGTGCATAAAAATTTCACTGTAATCCAGCCCTAGTGACGGCATGTTAGTGAGAGTCCCCATGAGCAAAATGCTATACTCCCCATTGGCCAGTTGGCAAGCACTTTTGTCGAGGCCTGATATGTGGTGAGGACAGCATTGTTTCCCCTCCCATCACACAAATCTTTGAATAAAATCCTGCAAATCCTGCATAACAACCTCATAAATAATTCATGGAGTGTAGTACCCACAGTTTAAGCTCTAGTGATGGCCATTTCGAAGTCAAGACACTGACTAGTAGGAGCTAATGGCAAAGGTTGCTATGGCAACAATGCAAATACCCAGCAGGGACGTTGTAGTGTAATTACGACAGCTCCCTCCAACTGTAGTTGTTCGGGGATTAGGAGGAATGGTTACACCTGGTGGAAGAGGAGCAGCTAGCGTTCTTGGATATTCTCCAGTATCACGATTATCACACCACATCTCTGGATCCATTTCACCTGAAAAGGTGAGAAAGTAGCAAGATCACTAAGAAACATTCTTATTTTAATAAAAAATAAAAACATGAACAAACCTGAAAGCCAAAAGGCTATGCGATTCCTTGCCACATGGTTATAATTTTAGTACTGTGGTACTACAATTTGAATGTGAACTTTACTACGCTTAAATTAAGGTATCAAAAATTAAAAATCCATGGGCAAAACTAAAACAGTGATATTGGTTAACATGGTGATACATCAGTTTCTTGCTTTCAGTTTTCAGCATCACATGCCAGGTATAAAATACATGTTTCACACTTGACAAATTATATTTATGTTTCCACAGATTGACCTCTGGTCACCTCAAATAACCTATGACCATCATAAACAATACAGTTTATATCACTGAAAATGGGGCACCCATAGGCCAACTATGAGATTCATACATGTATTCCATTTCACATATTTTTTTTACTAGGTTTTCAGTTTGACCACTGGGGGCCTCTAATGGACTTTGACCTACACCAAAGACACTAGTGGTTATGCATTCAATATGGAGTACTTACATGCAAAGTAGGAGACTCATAAGCTTTCTTCTTGTGGTTATCATATTTGCAATGTTTTCACAGTTTCACCTCTAGATGTCATTCACTGGCAGGACTCATAAAATGAGCATGTAAGCCAGGGGTCTGCTCAAATGACATTTGACCTCCACAAAAACTTACAAAGATCATCTACTTGACATGGGGCACCCAACTGCCATATAAAACATAAACACACATTCCCCTTATTAAGAGACTATGTTTACAAGACTTTTGCAGTTTGACCTCCAATGACCTCAATTGAACTTTGACCTTCACCAATATTTACAGAGATCATCCACTCAATGTGGGGCACCCACATACCATATATGACATTATCACAAGTTTTCTTGTTAAGACATCATGATTTTTGCAGTTTGATCTCCATCACCCTTCAATGAGCTCTGACCCTCGCTAAAGGTAAGAGGGATCCTATCCTCGATATGGGAAATCTAAATGCCAAATGTGAGTTCCTTCACTATTACTGACTTCAGATATCATGTTTATCAGCAGTTTTCAAGGTATATACACTTTTGACCTTTGACCTGCACCAAATATTACAAGAATCATCTACTGTATTTGGGCCATCCACATGTTAAGCATGAGTTGCATCCTGTAACCCTTTTTAAGATACCATGTTTACAAGGTTTGACCTTTTGACCTCTCCTGAACCCAAATTCTACCACCTCTAGCCATCTGTTATTGAGAATCCTGCATTCTGATTGGTTAAACACTGACCTGTTATTCCACAACACACGGTCAGTAAACGTAAAGACTGATAAAACATGAAGTTTTTCACACATTTTCGGTGGTAGAATAGGAATAAACCACATTTGTCGGACTATTATTGTCTCATAAACCGTCTCGTCTCCAAATTTAGCAAAATAACGGACTCGGCTTCGCCTCGTCCGTTATTTGCCAAATTTGGAGTCTCGACGTTTATTCGCCAAGAATAGTCCATCAAATGCGATTCATTCCTTAAATGAACAGTGATCTCTACCAAAAACAAAAGGGATTAAATATGCGCCGTATAGGTTGTTTTAATGATGAGATACTTCACAGTTACCCTTCTTGAGATATCATTTCTACAATCAAGAGTCACATACGTACGTACGCACATAAGCACCCCATGCACGCATGCATGTACACTCATGCATACATACATACATACACACATACATACATACATACATACATACATACATGCATGCATGCATGCATGCATGCATGCATGCATGCATACATACATACATACATACATACATACATATATATATATATATATATATATATATATATACTGCATTTAAGCTTTGCAGATCTATAGATCTAAGTAGATTTATTTCTTACCATCTGCAGCAAGTAACTCATCTGCTTTGAGTTACTCTACTTACAGTAGTACATGTATCCCACTCTATACAATGACTATAAGTTACATGCAAAGCCCAAACTAGTGTTAGAACAATTATTTGCATTCACCATCAGCATCAGCCGACATTGCACACTTTCATCCTATACTGGTACTGGTAAAGTTTACCTCAAATGCTGATATTACCTTACCGATAGTTATCATCCCATACAGTATGTCATGAAAATGATACACTGTTTGCGTAACTTTGAATGCAAGTTCCAATATTTTACCTAATCAAAACAAAAAGACACTTCACTGTGGTGTCCTGTTGCCTATGGTAAGTTGCAGAATGCTCATTTCCCATCGGATTATTATCTGCCAGTACTGAGATCTGATTTATTGGTACTGCTTGGTAACATTGGCTAATATCGGTAGGCCTACAACACTTGTCCAAACCACAAGAACTGCTGAATATTTCACTTTCACTGATTGCATTAAGACTATACAGTACTATAACTATACACTGACATTAGTTCATGCTCTACAGTGGGTAGCCTAAAGTGTTGTACAAGTTTACAGTGCAAGTAGCCACTATTACCAATAGGAATACACCTTCTGTGCACTAAACATAGGCCACTGGGCACTACAACCAAGTGTCATCTCACTTTGATCAGGCAAAAACTCTACAAGTGTACTGTACCACTTCCATAACATGTAGGACAAGTCGCGATAAGTATCAGTTTGGCCATATTAGCTTCCAAGATAAATTTTAACGATTATACGATTCCAGGACCAAAAAAGGGAATATCAGCCAGGAGTGATGTTGAATTTATGGATAACTGAGTCAACACTACTCTAGGCTTGTGGCAAGGGAAGAGCCAATGCTAGACCTGCAGCCTGAGCTGCTGTACTTTCTGGACATGGAAATTCTTTTGAGAATAAACAGCATTAACAGCTGCTCATACTGCTGTTCCAAAACATTGGAGATCCATTCTTATTGCTATTCAAATCCCACTCAAGTGCCTGGTACACTTTCCAAATCAAAGCCTGCCCCTGCCTTATTAGAACTATAATCTCACTATAATCTCATTATAATCTCACTTATTAGAACTTCAATCTCACTGATCTCTCCTACAAAGGTTCAAAGTGACTGATAGTAAAAGCTTTTGTGTAGGAGATAACACGAAGTGAAAACTTTACAGAACCCAGGCTCTGTGCAGTACTACAGTACAGTAGTAGTATAATAATGTACAGTAACTTTCAAGGTGTTTGGGTTTTTCTTAACCTTTGTAAGGTAGCTTACTAGCTTATGAACTTGCAAAAACTGATGCTACTGTACCTCTGAGCATGGAGCTATTACCGATGGAGTGAAAGCAGAACTCCTCAAATGCAATAAAACAATCATCTAATCCTTTCAATCAAAGACAACCTCACCTTCCTCAATCTCCTCGCCTTTCAGAACTTTTGTTCTCCTAAGCCAGTTTTATTACCCAAATCGTCTTTGGCATTTCCTTTGAAGAACCATCATGGGTTCCGACACTGAGCTGTGTTTGTGAC
>WURT03161057.1:0-10719 GCA_009936505.3 Holothuria glaberrima | reverse complement strand
AGAATTTGCTTACACCAGTTTGGGCACTTTTTTGCGGATTGCAAAAGGAAAGTGTTTTATAGAGCTATACTATCCTTTAGATAAGGCAGGGTGCAATTTAAAGATTCCCTGCTTAATTTATTCTGCCTGTGTGCTCCACTTAAAGGTTGTATACACCAGGAGCGTGCTTTGTATGCTCAAATCTCTCGTATGAGTTTAGCCTCTGCACACGGCCTAAGGACACCTTATGCTGAACTTATTAATTTTTTGTATACTCACATTATATAACTCACATACCAAGCAAAATGCTGATACTGACTGTATGGGCACTAGGACAGCAAAATACTTCCAGTGCTGCTGCTACTTCCCGCCAGTCCTATACAAGGTACAGATCAATTTAAGAGAAGAGCAGTATGAAGTCCACAACTAGTACAGTGCAATTTTATCTATAAGCAACACAGAACTCACAACGAAGCCAAACCTTGCTTGCGCTTTTAGTAACCGCTCCAAAGCAGAGTAGAGCCTTGAATGACTTGCGCTTTTAGTAACCGCTCCAAAGCAGAGTAGAGCCTTGAATGACTCTCTTCTGTAATTAATTAGCTTTTGTGAGGAAAGCAATTCATCAAGCATGCAAGGAAGGAATCTTGATCACTCGTCACATCTGCACAACATTCTTTACTAGTGGGTTGACTGAAGCTTTTGAGAGGAACTCAACCGAAGAGAGAGCGGACTGCAGAGTGCATCCGTTCTCTTCGGATCCTGATCACGCACTGAGGCTTATTCCGATTGTGGAATCTCATGTAATTACGGAGTGAAATGTAATGGTGAGGTAGAATTAAAGTTCAGGAGGGTAGTTCCTGTCTGTGGGATGATCAATCGAAAGAATACAAAAACAGTCACCTCTAAGCTGCTACTTGGCAATAGATGGGGAAATGAAAGGGGTGGGAAATAAAACCTCTTCATTATCAATTTGAGAATAGCTCACATTTCTCCAGAAGAGTGGAATTCCTTAAAGCTTTTGATTATATCATGTAAAACATGATCGTTTAGTTACCCTACAATAAATAAGAGTTCACTGACTGGGAACGTCAGATAGTGAACCGCCTACCCCCTTTCATTTTACGTAGGAAATTCATATAGAGGGGTCTGTCTTCCAACCTGATCTCCTTCAGGAGAAAGTGCATGGTAAGCCTATGTTGCTCTCTCATGGTGATCCCCAGGTAACATTCCAATATGGGCCCCTCATGGGCCCATTTCGACGAATATATGGGGCCCATATAATTTTGCACCCAAGATTCATAAGGGACCCATATGGGCCAGCCCAGATAACCAATATGACCCACATGGGATAGTTCTGGGGCCATGTGGGCGATTGTCCCATATAGGCACCAGAAGTATCCCATATGGGTCTAATGGGCATATGGGATGGCCCATATCGCTCCTTACGAATTATTGGTGCAAAATCACATGGGCCCCATAGGATTCACTATATGGGGCCTATGTAGGATTGCTATCTGGGTCCAGGACCTTGTTCATAGCCTCCTTTGTTGTACATTCCATGGATTTATTTGAAACTGGGAAATAATGTTCCTTCTGTAATGAGCCATTTGGGGTTTTCAGGAATCTTTGGTCCAATGTCCCATGTGGGCCAAATGGCCCATTTTATGGAATTCTGCAAAATGCTTCTCCTCGTTAAGATTTTCTTGTACAATGTTGATGAATTGGCATAATGTTACTCTGTTAGTGATACTTTCAGAGTGTTCAGGAATTTGGGGTCTAAGGCCCAAGATGGGCCACAGGGTCCATTTTGTGAAAAATTGCAAAATGGTCAACCCCTCCTATATTTAATGTTAAACAGAGTTGATGGCCTGTCGTAATGATGCTTGGTTAGTGATCTGTGTGTCCTGAAATGTTGAAAGTGTACACAGGCCTTTACAACTAGCGTCTGAACATTCTTGAAAGGGTTGGTGATTACACATATCGATGGAATAAAAAGTTTGAAAGTGTGTGCGGGTGTGAGCAAACCTGTTTGGAATACAAAAGGCGTCGAAGGCTCCACGGGAGTGCGAAGCGCTTCCTTGAAGGAGTTGGGTCCAGGCGCAACTGAAATTTATTTTTAAATGCATTTTTTAAAGGATTTAGGTGTGTTAAGTATTCAAACATTTATCTATCTTAAACGTGCACCAGAAATATCATAAAAGTTATACTTCGACCATTTTTTTATTACACTGTTAATCCTAATAACAGGTTATTTAACGAAAATTAAGGTTTGGCTTGTGGGTGATTGCAACGAAAATGGAAGTTTGTAGGAAGCTTTGGAACGCGCAAAATGTTAACAGTAAGTAAATATGGAACAATATTTAAAATGGATATGTGCGAGGTGCGAAAAAGAAAAACAGCGTTACTTAAAGTATTTTATAGTAGTATATTTGTTTTATTTTTTGAATGCAGTTTTACCTATTATCTAAAACATTCTCCTACTTTCCCTAGACACCTGCCCCTTGTTTTGCGTTCAATGTTTGTCGATGGTCAGGGACGGAGGGCCCCTCAAGTTTTTTCATCTTGAAAATATTGTTAACTTTTTCAAGGAGTTTTCCAGACTAAAGAGGTCATGGCTCCTTGCTCCCCAACTACCATTTGCCCCCCCCCCTGTACTGGTGATTCACTAATGCAAGACGTAGAAGCGTAGACAGCGGGCACCAAGTGGTCGATGGGGAGCAAGGGTTTTGACCCCTATCTCCTGGAAAACTCCGTTTTCTTCGGGGATTCTTAGTGCGTATTATAAAGTATTTTATTCCTGATGAAAATCAGCCCCAGCGACGGATTTCTTTATTTTGCTTCGAGGAGGGCCGATTGTTTAATAAAATCTGCAAATGTAACTTCAAAATTTTTCGAGCACTTCGAGCGCCAAAACTTCAAGTTTGCCATCATTTCGTTAACTCGTCGACTTTGCAAGGGCTAGCAAATCTTAGCATCACCCTGATTGTAGAGGGAAATTTGTGGTTAAGAGCGCGATTTCCTGCAGTCTGAAGAGCTTTGAAAGCAAACGTTTCTGACCTCAGCTTCAACCATGGTGGATCTGAGGGACCGGGTTCTTCCTGTTGCACGCTGCAAAAGGAATCCCGTCAAGTGAAAAACTCGTTCCTCTGCTTCTGTTTGCCGTAGATAGAGGTTCGGTCGACCTATTAAGTATGAAATTCCCACTTTCCAATTGTCCTCTCTCTAAGCCTTATATCCACTTTTGCGGCCCTCGATGCAATCTTAGCCTCTCCATTTGGAACCACTGGTCTAGTCATTTAGATGTTGTGTACAAATGTGTAGCAAATTAGGGAACACGTCATGTAACATTTGCCCAACACTTTGAATATGTCAGACACAACTGATGCGTCAGTGAAAATACACGTTGTGTCAATGTTACACAAGTGGTGTGTAGAAGTTTACACGCTGTTGTTTAAAGTGTAGAAATTAATAGAAAACGATATCACAGCTTCATGTAAAATTTCGGTCTGCAGTCAACTACCAGTATTGGCGACAAAAGTTATTCCAATGTGAAGAATATAACGTTTTGTTTAATATATGCACACAATCTTTGGGCATTTCGTCTACACGTTTTCTGAGAAAAACCTTTCTATAAAATATAATTCATAAAATTGAGGATTTCTTTCATATTTTTCTCTTAACATCGTGCCAGCCACTGGGCCATCTTTGGCCCCATGTACGATTTCTACCGTTGGCCTAATGTTAGGTCAAAGTTGGATTATTGTCTGATTAACGTCGGCAGCCAAACGCTGTCAACCTGATATTGGGCCAACGGTGGGTCAATGTTGGATCATTGTTGGATTAACGTAAGCAGTCAACGTCGGTTTTAGACGCAAAAGTGCTTCTAAAGGTTTATTATACTGCCAATGAACGCGTTGGAAAACCTTAAGTATTTGCGTAAGTTTGATACGTTGCTTTAGTCAAATTTAATTGTAGAGGTTGTTGTGGCTCTTGCAAGCTCCACGGGAGTGCGAAGCGCTTCCTTGAAGGAGTTGGGTCCAGGCGCAACTGAAATTTATTTTTAAATGCATTTTTTAAAGGATTTAGGTGTGTTAAGTATTCAAACATTTATCTATCTTAAACGTGCACCAGAAATATCATAAAAGTTATACTTCGACCATTTTTTTATTACACTGTTAATCCTAATAACAGGTTATTTAACGAAAATTAAGGTTTGGCTTGTGGGTGATTGCAACGAAAATGGAAGTTTGTAGGAAGCTTTGGAACGCGCAAAATGTTAACAGTAAGTAAATATGGAACAATATTTAAAATGGATATGTGCGAGGTGCGAAAAAGAAAAACAGCGTTACTTAAAGTATTTTATAGTAGTATATTTGTTTTATTTTTTGAATGCAGTTTTACCTATTATCTAAAACATTCTCCTACTTTCCCTAGACACCTGCCCCTTGTTTTGCGTTCAATGTTTGTCGATGGTCAGGGACGGAGGGCCCCTCAAGTTTTTTCATCTTGAAAATATTGTTAACTTTTTCAAGGAGTTTTCCAGACTAAAGAGGTCATGGCTCCTTGCTCCCCAACTACCATTTGCCCCCCCCCCTGTACTGGTGATTCACTAATGCAAGACGTAGAAGCGTAGACAGCGGGCACCAAGTGGTCGATGGGGAGCAAGGGTTTTGACCCCTATCTCCTGGAAAACTCCGTTTTCTTCGGGGATTCTTAGTGCGTATTATAAAGTATTTTATTCCTGATGAAAATCAGCCCCAGCGACGGATTTCTTTATTTTGCTTCGAGGAGGGCCGATTGTTTAATAAAATCTGCAAATGTAACTTCAAAATTTTTCGAGCACTTCGAGCGCCAAAACTTCAAGTTTGCCATCATTTCGTTAACTCGTCGACTTTGCAAGGGCTAGCAAATCTTAGCATCACCCTGATTGTAGAGGGAAATTTGTGGTTAAGAGCGCGATTTCCTGCAGTCTGAAGAGCTTTGAAAGCAAACGTTTCTGACCTCAGCTTCAACCATGGTGGATCTGAGGGACCGGGTTCTTCCTGTTGCACGCTGCAAAAGGAATCCCGTCAAGTGAAAAACTCGTTCCTCTGCTTCTGTTTGCCGTAGATAGAGGTTCGGTCGACCTATTAAGTATGAAATTCCCACTTTCCAATTGTCCTCTCTCTAAGCCTTATATCCACTTTTGCGGCCCTCGATGCAATCTTAGCCTCTCCATTTGGAACCACTGGTCTAGTCATTTAGATGTTGTGTACAAATGTGTAGCAAATTAGGGAACACGTCATGTAACATTTGCCCAACACTTTGAATATGTCAGACACAACTGATGCGTCAGTGAAAATACACGTTGTGTCAATGTTACACAAGTGGTGTGTAGAAGTTTACACGCTGTTGTTTAAAGTGTAGAAATTAATAGAAAACGATATCACAGCTTCATGTAAAATTTCGGTCTGCAGTCAACTACCAGTATTGGCGACAAAAGTTATTCCAATGTGAAGAATATAACGTTTTGTTTAATATATGCACACAATCTTTGGGCATTTCGTCTACACGTTTTCTGAGAAAAACCTTTCTATAAAATATAATTCATAAAATTGAGGATTTCTTTCATATTTTTCTCTTAACATCGTGCCAGCCACTGGGCCATCTTTGGCCCCATGTACGATTTCTACCGTTGGCCTAATGTTAGGTCAAAGTTGGATTATTGTCTGATTAACGTCGGCAGCCAAACGCTGTCAACCTGATATTGGGCCAACGGTGGGTCAATGTTGGATCATTGTTGGATTAACGTAAGCAGTCAACGTCGGTTTTAGACGCAAAAGTGCTTCTAAAGGTTTATTATACTGCCAATGAACGCGTTGGAAAACCTTAAGTATTTGCGTAAGTTTGATACGTTGCTTTAGTCAAATTTAATTGTAGAGGTTGTTGTGGCTCTTGCAAGATTTGAAAATACTAGCAGCCATGAGCCATCGGTAGATACTATTCTGTTATATACTATAGGAAAAGAAATATTGAAAAGCACCAAAAATTTATCAATCAAATATTATGTTTTCAATATTCATTGTTTTGCTTAGTATTTTGTTTCAGTTTTCCATTACAGAGAAAGAAGTTCAAAGTTTGTGTTACCAATTTCTAGCCAGCTCATTAAAAAACTGAGTATTCAGTCTGTATGTACTCCTAGAACCATTTAAAGAACACTTAACCTAAGGTAAATGAAAGTAAACCTGGTGGGAACATTTTTCGTTAAATGCGATGGGAAAATAAGTCAGGGGTTCTATTTAAATATTGCATCGGTTGTTATCTTATGAAAAACAATTACTAAAATCACCAAAGTGTGTAAACGAAAGCAAGAAATTATGACTCACAATCAACATTTCCTTAATAACGATGTTATTTAATTTTTAAATAGCGTTTTAAGTATAAAGACCAACATAATTATAGTCAGCACGTGTTTCCTAGCCATCGGATTCCTTGACAAGAAAATTGAGCTCCTTTTGAACATTGTGTTTATTTTTATTTCATATTCACTACTTAATTTGTTTTCTCCATCAAATTCGTCGTACTTTCATCTCAGAGTATTTGATGTTGCAGTTAATTGGGTTACCGCCAGGAAGATTATACCACCAGAAGGCGCCGCTTCCGTAAGGACTATTGAGGGATGAATAATAACAATAATTGTCGTACCACCATGCACCATTATAGTCGTAATTGGAGCCATCGCAATTAACATAATTATCAGTTGCGCAGTTACCACTATAACCGTCGTTGTCGCGGTCTCGAGTTGTAAAAGCTTCACCGTTGCTATAACGCAGCGAATCACCTGTGTTGAAACAGCAATCGTTAACATTGTAGAGATATACATAAAATCTGAAAAGTTACATTTTCAAACGAACATTGTCACAAAGTAATAAAGCATGAAAATTTTTAACCCCACCATTTATAAAACATAAATATATTAAATTTATAGTTGTCTTCAGGACAAGTTTCTGAAAAGTTTTTCATTTCAAAATATCCGAGGGCGATGGTGTTTTGAAAAGGTCCCTATTCTATTGATAGAGAACATGAATTCCCTCATTTGAATTTAAGGAAAGGGGAAATCATGCATTCTCGCTGAGCAACTCCCTGATTTAAGCAAGAGCAGTATCCAACCACATTAATCTAATTTTCTTTGCCGAATAAGGGCAAATAAGCAGCAACCATTCAGTTCGCAAAATATGAACACAAAAGAGTAACATTGATTACCAATTGCAGGAAATAAAATCCATTACTTGCAAAAAAAAAAAAAGGAATTGGTGGGAGTGGGGGCACCAGGGATAATGGATCTGTAAGTTCACGACTCTTTTAGTATTTGGTTCGACGTAAAATATGGCGGGAAGGGACTGAATACGACTTTTACATGACAGATGTTTAACTATTTTGCGTTTTATAAAGATGTATATAATAACAGTACTTTATTATGGTGGGCACGCTTTCTGTAAATTGTTTAATTGTTTTAAAATGTATATCTCAGAATATCCAATGTATTATCTTGTTATAATTTTATATTGAATGAAAGGATAATAAAAAGATGATCTATTGCGGTTAATAACTAAGTAGCAAAATTTGGTTTGAACTGAAGACGATTGCTGTACAACGAGGTGGGCAAATGTTTATATTATTCTATCCCTTCCGCAGAAGCTAGTAAACGTTTTACTTATCTCAGGCTGAAATCATTCTTTTCATGAAAATTTATTAATTTTGTTTGTATAACATCCAACCTCACTTGTAAGAAATATATGGCAAAGTCACTACCAACCACGTGCAGTAGCTTGCAATATAATTCGAATAACTCAGCTTTTAAGTGTATTCTGCAGTTCAAGGATATATTACGACGTTTCATCAGCATGCCACCGTGTGTGTTTTTTACTTATGGTTGCTATTACTGGCGGCAATAGCAAGGAGTAGAATTCCCTATCGCTACTCAGTACCAGCAAAACTTTTTAGCAGTAGTTTTTTTTTATTTATTTTTTCTGCAACCCCAGTCGGCAATATGAGTTATATCTGTTACATGAGTACCTGCATAAATATTCAAATGTAACACTAAAATGTAAGATTGTAAAACGTTCTTCACTAATTTAAGAATGCGTTGTCCCAAGTGGGAACCAATGACAGATATTTTAACGTATGTTCAATTCCAGAAACGGTATAGAAAACGTAAAGCTTGGAGAATTACACAAAATATTTTCCATAAAATCAAATAAAATGAACGAAATAACACTTATACAAACGTGAAGGCGACACTTTGATGAAACTTCCAAGTATCATTTACTACTACCTGAACAGAGTTCATACCTAAACCCTAGTGAATGTAGAGCTCGGAACAAGGCAAACAACTAAGCATTGCTCTTGACCCTTTAGACCCATTAAAATATGCAAATGGAAATCAGATAACAGTAACAGTAACTAAAACAAAGTAATTTATCTTTTGAGTACACGAAAGACTTGGCTGGTTGTGCTAATAATCACCCAACTTTTCCCAAACAACCAACGCAGAAGGGTTTCAAATGATTACACACTTCCAGTTTTTAAGTCTTTATAAAGTCTCCAAAAGTGGTACAATTACAAACATATAGATGGAAGCATTGACAGGAATCTTACATTGACAACTTCGAACAAACCTGCATTGCCACTGTAGGTGCCTACACTCAGTCGATAGTTGTCGCTCTCATCACTGATACCAAATGAGCTGTATTTAGCATAGTACGGATTCCCTAAACTGTCCACCATATCAATACGAAGTTGATAGTTTCCTTGACTCGTCAAACTATGCAACTTGTCGTTTCCAAGCCATAATTCGTGACCTGGTGTTCCAAAGCCATCTTTATAGTCAGACCAGCAGAAGAAAAAATCTTGAGAGCCATTAACGTTGGAATACCTTAATGTGGATAAAAGTTCTCAGGAGATACAAATTAATGTTGACAAAGATCTCTTACTTATGCTATCAAATAGTTCCCTGTGAATAAGCACAGTATTAGCACTAGAGAATGTTGAGGGCGGCGTGGTTGGGTTGCCCTGATATTTTATTTACGAATAAGCAAGCGTATATGTATATTCAAGTTACCAAAGGTAATTTTTCTGATTTCTACAATGCATTACGGGGAGACGTTTAGTCAAACAGCTAAGCGTCTGGTACTCACCGTCCAGCCTCCTCCATCTGTCATGTTGCAATACACGTCAAATGGATCTCCTTGCCATGTTGTTGGTCTAATTTTGTAGACACCACTTTCAGAAGAAACTCTATCATATACATCCTTACAATCGGTGGAAGAAATATCGATGTTACATTTGACACCGTCACCTATGTAGCCTTCGTTGCAGTAACATTGCAAAACACTGTTTCTTTCTTCACAAACGGCATTGTTGCTACATCGGTAAGTATTATCACAAGAAAACCGTCCGCTAATGCAGTAACATCGTTGTGTGCAGTCAGGGGAAGTGTAGACCTGGCCTTCCTGAAACAAGAAGAATTCAATATAGTTTTTAAAACTCCAAAAAACACGTGAACTATGTGGATAATTCTGATGTGTAACCTATGCCTACTTGAGAGTTTGGTGATTAAGAAAACCTGAGTCTACTCTTTTCTTACACACCAGGGAGATTATGGGAAACACCTTCCTGGAGTCTATAACAAAACAATATCAATACTACAACACAGGCCGTTAGACAGACAAGGTACTGACGGAGGCAAAACATTTTTCAGGGGGAGGCGAAACATACTAAAATGCATTAAGTCAATGGTCATATTTAAACTTCTGAGGACGAAAAATTTTCCAGGGGGATTCGCCCCCTATCCCCCCTTGCCTACGGAACTGCTACAACAAAACTACCCATCAGCAGTTTGTATGTACTTACGCTGTTTGGAGGGCACAAAAATTGATCAATTTCATCTGTAACAGAAAGAGAATGAAAATGAGTGAAGTACCGTTTCGATTAAATTTACTTTAAGTAATCATGGAAACAAGTATGATACTTATTGACAATACCTTCTGTTCCATTGTATTCACCGACACTAGTCAGCTTGTATTCACCAAACTCATCACTGATACGAAACTTGTTGTAACTGACATAGAAAAACAGACCATCGACAGTTGCTACGTCAATACGAAGCTCATAGGTCTTTTGGTTTGTTAGATATGATAGTTTGTGGTTGCCGATAAAAAACTCTTGTGACAGAAAACCAAACCCCACTTTATACTCTGTCCAATTGCGATCAAAATTAACAGATCCATCCTGGATACGTTGCATGACCTGCAAAATTATTATATCAAGTTGAGGTTAAAAGTAAAGTTACAAAACATTATAGAGTCAGGGTTACATGAAAGTTAGAGATGTATAATATCTTCGGCTAGATTTTGCCTCCGTTATAACAATTATATAAAAAAGAGGATATTTAATGAAACATTTATTTTTAATTGAAAAGCTATTGTATTCATTCATCCGAAGAAAAGCTCAGAAATATCCATAATGCATAGAGTCATGTTCACATTTATCTATTTAAGCGCGATATTCAATATTTGTTCTTACCGTCCATCCTCCATATTCTATCGTATTGTCACAGTAAACTTCAAATGGTTCTGGATAACAATCTGGCTTAATTAGATATACACCATTCAGATTATTTACAGCACACTGATTTCTAGCTTCGGTGCAGTCCCTCGGATATTCTGGTTGTTGATAAAAGAAATACGAGAAACCTGCGGG
>WURT03161056.1:0-28296 GCA_009936505.3 Holothuria glaberrima | reverse complement strand
TAGAACACTCGGGAAGTGCCGTTTCCGGCCATCTGGGAGTTTGTAAAGCCGAAAATTTGTGGTACGCTCCTCGCCAAGTAATGGTGGCACTCCGCAAAGAAACATATATTAACATTTTTCACAGATTGATTTTTTTTTTTGCAGTAAATGAGAAATTGCAGACATGAGATCCATATTTCAAGGCTGGGCACATGCAGCTTAAAACACTCGGAAAGTGCCGTTTCCGACCATCTGAGGAGTTTGCAAAGCCAAAAATTTTCTTGTTCGCTCCGCGCCAACCGATGGTGGCGCTCCTCAAAGAAACATATATTAACATTTTTCATAGATTGATATTTTTTTTGCATTAAATGAAAAATTGCAGACATGAGATCCATGTTTCAAGGCTGGGTACATGCAGCTTAGAACACTCGGGAAGTGCCGTTTCCGGTCATCTGAGGGGTCTGTAAAACCCCAAATTTTCTTGTACGTTCCGCGCCAACCGATGGTGGTGCTCCGCTTAGATAGTCCTATAGTATCAGCTAAGTCTGCCCCACCAGTCATACCCTTTGTCCCTCCCTCTGTCCCCCCCCCGATTGAAAATCTGGCTACGCCACTGTATGGAACATATAGGGCTTGGCAGGTATTTCTTCGTATCAGGCTGTACAAAAAGTGCTTCGGAGACAAACTGATCCGATTGAGGTATATATTTGTCGTAGTTTATGAGACCATTTCATACGTCAGTGACGAATAAGCTGTCATCAATTTCTCCATCACCGTAGAGAAAGAAGAACCATTCTACCCCTGTGCCATTCTGTCAGATCCAGATTATTTCTGACACTAGGTATACAAAAAGTGAAGCGCGCCATCGATCCACGGAGACTTCGGTTACATTGAGATGCACCTGTAGGTTGTACTGCTAATGGAGATACAACGGGCAAAATTTCCTGAGATATGACGTGATAAATTCCATGGAGACACAGTTCTGTGTGGCCCAGAAAACTGGACTGGAGTGTGCAACGACGCTTCTCTGATCGAAAAAAAAAAAAAAAAAAAAACCAGCCTGGGCTGTCTCCTTCCCCTAGCCTGGGAACTACCCCAATCGCGCACCCCATGACCCTAGCCTAACTTAGAACCCCTCTTTAACAAACGTTTTGCCTCTGTCTGGTAACTGCTCTTCTAATTTTTTTAGGTCAGTACATGGACGTTTAAAAGCGTTAACCAAGATTTTTAATTTGGGGACATATCGGTCACCGTAACTTCAAAAAGTTTGTACAATCACCGAACGCATCGCATACTGCACACAATAGAATTAGCCGATCCCTGGATTACAGTCCAACCAGTGTAGCAGCTCCCTGGTTAAACCAAATTCAATAATGCTTTAATCATGTCTAAAATTTGGAAGTAAAAAAATCCATGAGAATTATTATATAAGCAAATTATATAAATTTGAATTTAAAATGATGACTCTAATTTAGGAAAGTGAAATGAAAAATTACTGCAATTTCTACGAGAGCTACACTTTTTTACTCACTCTGAGGTATCTGTTTTTAATATTGAGCTAGTGTTAGTGCTTTGGATGTACACAGTAGAAAGTAGTAATAATTCACTCTGCTGGTGGTACGGGATACGGTACATGCAATGCATGACGTTAGTTTTGTTTTACTTCGTTGAAGTTACTGTGTGTGTACTTTGTACCTAAACACGAACGGGCTCGATTTTACACTACCAATGAGTGCCCTGTGTCATTTTGAACGAATTCCTTGATAGTAAAGATACAGAAGTGTTTCACATATTTTTACTTCCTTCGCAATTTGTCGTGTGTCCAGTGACAAGTACAAAAACCGTGTTATGTCTTGTTTTTCCCTCACGTCGGTGGATATGCTTGTTGCTGTAGCGTTAGGCTAGGCTACTCCGAATGAGGAGATAATTTGGTAGCCTATCGACGTCGTTTGCCTATGTAGTCCGTAGGCCTTCCTTAGAGTACTAGGCTAACTATCACAAGTCTAATGTAAAGACATTCATCATAATACATAGCCTACACCTTGACTGCAAGAGCCTAGGCCTACAGTACAGGCCAGCTAGGCCCAAGCAAGCAGCTTAACTAGCCTAGCAAGTGTGCTCAAGTCACACGCTATTCCTAAACTGTAAAATGTCTAGTATTATACAGCATGCATTCATGCCACCCATTGTTAAACGCCTTCTTGGGTGGAGAAAAGATGGCAACGATGATGATCGCTATTCAGAAAAGGCAGTAAAGAGCTTAGTGAGAAGACTGAAAAAGACAGGTGGAATAGAAGAGTTAGAGAGAGCCATATCAACTCAAAACAGTCAGACAAACTGCATAACGATACCAAGGTGAGAAAAGTTGGTTGTTGATGCCATTGCTAATGTAGTAAAATAGTTATTCCATTTGTCCACTGCTTCCAGTCTGTGGTATAGTATAGACCATATTACCATACTGTAGTTAAACAACTTCCAGTTGGAATGAGTTAATGCAAGTGTGATTGACTAGGTCTACACATATTCTTTTCTTTGATGTTTTTAGATCAGTTGGCTTTAAGGGCTTTAGTTTTACAAGGGATGGATAGGCCTACCCCATTCCATTAACATGCCAGATTTGTGTTCTTAGTTTTGGAATACAGTACCTCACAGTACTGTACATGTTCACTGTCATGTGATGGCTACTGAAATCTTATGCTCTGTGCTGTTTTCAGTACTCACAGTGGATTTCTACAGTTCAGGTAAAATAATGTCTACTGTAGCCCCAGATTGGAAAGTTTGCCCCCGCACAAAGATACGAATCTTGAGTTGCCATCAGCACAAATTTAATTATTGACAACTGCAATCGTGCAAACTTATTGGCAGCTGCCATGCAGGTTTGATAACACATTTGCAATTCAGTGACACAAATGTTGCTTCACCTGAAAATCTTGAAAACGTACCGCAGAGAAGTTTAAACTCAGCACATTCTGGATCCGCAGTTGTACTTTAACTACTGTACCATTGGTCGTGAGACATACAGTACTGTCTAGTCACTCTACACTGGTTCTTATTGTATAATGGAAAGCATGAACATAGTCTATCCATGTACGTAGGTACCTAAGCAGTTTCCCGGCCTCCGTATCCACTACTGTATGCAGCTATATGCAACTCTTCCAAAGTGTTACAACCAGGTATGATATGCGTAAGGTAAGTTGACTTCTTGCAGTTTAGTTCGCACCATGTGCATGTTTATGTTACAGTACTTTCTCATGTGCTTAACCGAAGTGTCATGCATTGGTGAGGTACGAGACCTGGACTATGGATGTGCGTATTGTGCACCATGTACAATAGTACATGCATTGATTTTTACTGCTTGCAGTTTTATAGGACCGTACGTACTGTACGTGGGCTGACCAACCGACTTACATGTAGAGTGCATACAAGTCTAGTGTTACGCGGAGTACAGTACATATCGCATATGTCTTCGGACTCCAGCGGTTTAAAAACTTGAAAGGACGGATGGCAGAAGAGGTAAGCACAATGCCTTGGAAAGGCGATTTCCTGCAGTCTAGGAGGTTGTCTTGGCCAAAATTCTCTCGGTACGCTCCGTGCCAACGGACAGTATGACCGCACAATTCTCTTGGCCATTATTTAAATCTCCCGCGCACCTTTGCAAGCTTTCCAGTCTGGCTGTAGCCTACCCCTCATAATAACTGGTTGTCCACACCACTTTCACACTATTGCAAGCACAATTACATGTGAACACTTAGGACAGGGCATAGGCCTATGTAATGATTTTAATTGCCATTCCAGTGAAGTAACTGACTGGTCTGCAGCTATTCCACACACTTTTTGCTAATATGGTAAGTAAGATTTAATTTCAGTGTGACTTTCAGGAATTTTTATGTATGGATTCATGTCATTGCAACAAAATTGTTTCTGACTTTATATAATATGTGTGAAAGTATCTCTGAAGTGGATATAAAAACATTTAAAGTAATTATAAATAACCTAGAAGGACATGATCTTTGCACGTGTGTGTTTATATTTAAAGGGAAAATGCAGTCACCCCAACCATAGTTAGTATGCCCCATCACTCTAGTTCATGAATGGCCTATTTTGATCATGTGACAATATTTTTGTTGGTGAATTGTGAAATTCAAGAAGAATTTCTCCTTGCTTTACCTAGTTTTTGTAGTAGTTATGTCCAAAATGTCATCAAAGGTGCTGGTAATGCAATAAGAGGAGATTTGCAAGATTTTTCAAAGCAAATTTTGAGGCGACTGCCTACGTACTGCCTTTAAAAGCCAAGTTTCAGTCCAGACGAGAAAGGGTTTTGCAAAATGTTACTTTTGACATGTGAAAGAGAAACCGAATTCATTCTGGTGAAATTTTAAATTTAGTTCTGATGAAATGAAGTTACTAGGTTTGTTCCCTACTGGAAAGTGAGCATGAGGCAAGCATTTGTATCATCTCCTCATATTGATGAGGAATGGTTTGTTTTCTATATTTTTATTTTGTCCTTGAAGTTTGTATCATATGGAGCCTCCCTTGGAGAATTTGAGAGTACAGTTGTAAACCCATGCCCTTCATGCATTCACTTTCTGATAACAATCATGGAAGAGAAAATTGGTTGTAAAGTTTAGAGAAAAGCAAAAAAAGGCTAATCAATGTGAGGTTATGATATCATGTGTGCTTGCTTCAAGTTCTCATGGGGTTGAAAATGTGACAACTTCATCAGCTGATACCTTAAGAACCACACATCAGATTTCAATACAACTTCACCAGAATGTAAAGAATGAACACCCTCTAACATCTCAAAACTTGATTCTAGCCCAAACTCTTCTTTTAAATGGGAAGCAAACCCAGTCCTCTGGATTTCAGATTCCATGGCAACCCTTTTTTGGGTTCCATTCTGTCTGATCGTGGGAACCCACAGGAACCCATTTTTGATCTTCATGGTGATAGGAAGTGTGTAAAATGATGCGGGTATACAGTATTTTTTCCTAAATGATCTGTTTGTAATGGTCTTACAGGTTTAAATGAGAGCACACATAAAATATGATGCATGGAAGGAAAGTCTCATCAGATGATGTGAAACTTAAGTTCCACATAAAGTATTTAAATAACAACAAAAGTTTTTGCTCACTGAGCACTGATTACTACTACTTCTGTTAAAAAATGGTTACAATTTAATACGGAAGTCAAATAATACCGTGTGAAAAAAAAAAAATAAATAAAAAGTTCTAGAAGGTTATCCTATAGTATATATCCCTGCCCATATGATCATCCAAGGCAGAGGTGGGGTGGAAATTGAGAAACCTGGAAAGGGGATTCCAACCATTTTGAATGTTAGCTTGTAAAGACTCATGTTTGCTTCTAAAGACTCTCATGTTTAGAAGAATTGGATTTGGGTGTTGTAGGATGTAGATACAGTAGTACAGTACTTTAAGCCAAGCTTAAGGATGTTGCAAAACCATGGGAACTGATTTTCCGGTTCCTTGATTTTGTCTTCATGGTAATAACTTGTTACTGGAAAAGTTTGTTTCCGTGAAATCCAGAGGCCTGCAAACCCATGGATTTTAGAGTGATTCCATGCTTGAGAATAACATTTTGACACTTTTTGTGGACTAACTACAGTAAGCATAAGCATCTGTCACATACTTTTCTCTTTTTTTGCAATTAAAATTAAATTTCAGTATACTGTAAGTGTGACCAGTCCATTGATTTTAAAAAATTAGGGATCTCCAATGGTGAGAGAGCAGGCCACAAAGGAATTGATAATGATGTTCGTGTTCCAGTACACTAAGACACTCTATGCATGCACACTAGCACAGATATCAAGTTTTTAGGCTTGATTTACTGTAAGCTGTGTATCTATAGTCCTATACTAGTTTCAATTGTTTGTTACCTACTGTATATGGGCTACTTTAAATGGCATTGCTGGCACAGTGTCTTAATTTCAAATGATTCTCAGCAGTTAACAAAGTATTGAAGCATGTTTGTTACTGAGTAGGATTCAGGCTTGACTCTTGTTCTACAATTAATAATAAGTGTTCAGACTGAAACATCAAAGGTCGATGAAAAGCTCACTGAGCGCCTATGCTGCAATATGCAAAATACAGTACCTTCTCATTATGTAGTTGTATCTTAATTCTTCAACTGTGGGAACTGAACAGAACAGTCTAAAAGAATTGTCAGCAAATATTGAGATGCTTAAATATGTCAAAAATACTTCACAATTGCCAGTATTATTCCCTCGCTCTCTACAGTACTCGCATGCAAAAAAAATATCGTTTCCTGATCAGTTTTAAAATTGATACTTGCAAATTTGGACTGTTTAGAAGGCTGTCTCTTTGTCTTAATTCTTCCTCTGTGTAATCATGCTCAAAAAGATGAGAGGAAAGTCAGCATGCATCCATGTTCTAATTGCAAAGAAGCAATTTGCTTCTTTTTTGATGGCTTGAGGTGCACTGCAGGTTGTGTTGTGTAGTTACCAACCAACACTACTGTATACCATTGTAGGGTTTGACAAATATGCAAGCCCACCAGCTCATTATTAGTTCAAGCCATACTTGGGTTGGGGTCTGTGTTACACTCAAAAAGCCCTGTGGGCTTGTAGAAAAAACTGGTTTTATTATGCCATACCCTGCCCCCATTTGGGCTTGTGAAAATGTTCCTCAGACTAGTGGAATACATTTGTGGAGTTCCCCACAGACTAATAACAAATCTTTAGAAATTTTGAGTGTTGTTCAGTGTGTTGTGTAAGATTAAGCCCATTGGTGTTGCCAAGTCCCCCAGTCTATTTCTTTTGCTCTACACTAATTTTTTTGCCATAAAAATGCTTTGTAACACATTTAACCTGTTATAAAATAGTTTGAATGGGAAACAGACTTTTTCATGTGTGTCATTGTTTTATATTGTTGTGTCTGTTAGCAGTCTTTTCTGTTTCTTTTGTAATTCGATATGTTGCTCGCTTTTATTAGGGAACCTAAGAAAACTTAAAAATTCAAACAACAGTGGTTCAATCTACATGAGACACAAAAGTCAAGTTAAAACAAATGTTTTCAATTCTAGATGCACTTTTACTGGGAAAAGCTCTTCGACAAAAGAAAAAAAGAAATACAGAAAAAGTTAGGTTTTATTTCTCCTTAAAGTTTGGCCTACCTGCTGAAACTTACATTAATGTATGTATGCACAAAGAAATCAGGCCTAGAGGGGATTTCTGAAAGGTCCACCGGTTTACACTCTTGTGATTCAGTGCAAGTAAAGCCTCAAAATGATTAGTTTACCTAAGCATTCGAACCAATTTCATAAGGCTAGTTAATTTCCCCAGTCCAGTGGCATTTTTTTCTTTCTCTTGCCATATAGAGGGGTAAAATGTCATTCACGAGTGAGCATGAGAAATGGCCATAATAATGCTTAAATGCAAACTCAATGGCTTTAGCAGCCATTCTGGACCATTTCTATAAAAAATTCTGCATCTTTCATGTGTTTCCTGAAAAGCTACAGTACAGTAATGAAATATTTTATTATTTAGAAACTCTAGGTAATTTAATACAACCTTATGGTGATGAGAACAGGTGGAAGGAAGCTTTCAGCTGTTCTACAAATTCATTGACAATGAGCAAGCCACAAAGTTACTGTAATTGATGAAAATTTTAATTGAAATAGCTCGGACTATCGGTCAATCCAGTGACATATGGGTGGTACAGTAGTTGGTACAATAGGAGAATGGGTTTTGGGAATAGTTGCAAGGATTCCAAAACAAAATGCTACCCAAGTTGCTTTGTACAGAAAGAAATAATGAGATAAATCCTATAGCTAGGTTGTCAATCTTTAAGAGAGATCGCTAAAACGAGACATTTATACTGTACTTAGTGCGCCAAAAATTTTGATGGAGTTGCTCAGGTTTCTTACCACTGAATACAAGGACCACTGTGTATTCCATGGCCATCAAAGACAATGTGTTTCAAGAAAATTTAGAGGTAGAAAAAACTTTGCACAGATATTTTTTAGGCTTTGTGGTGGGGGGGGGGAGATGTTGCAATCCCAATACAAAGTTTCACAGGCTTGTTGTGACTGTTTATGGCCATGAAGGTGTCAACTCCAAAGTGTAGTGAAAAGACAAATCAAGGACTACAGATAAGGCGAGCCATAGGAGACGGTATTACTGGGACTGAATAGCGAGTACTCACTATTAACTGTACGCAATGTAGGAAAGTCGCTGATACAAAAATTGATTATGCGAATACTCGCATTGAAGCCTTTCAATCCACTCCCTCAGACGTATCTTACAAATGTGACATCTCAAGATCCCTTAATCAACCATTTGTTTACAATTTTACACAAGAAACAAGCTGTTATTGAAAGTTACGGATCGTAAAATTTGCTTTGTCTCAACGATAAACTGCTGTAGGCACTAGACACCGACCACAAGATGACATGAGAAGATTCCAAGACACAAGCAGTGCTCATGATCATAACACAAACTCATTGGGGACTTCCATTGACTCAATGACATGTGAGATACAGGTGAAAGTTGTATTGACCGTGTCCAGAGTTGTGATTGGCTGGTTGATGTTTCACTCACAATCCTGCAAGGTGCTGTAAGTAGTTCTGCAAAATTTTTGGCGTTTACCATTATTGTGAGTATTCATTAACTGTTCGCAAATACTTTGCCAGTATTCGTTTTCAAATTTGGCCTACTGGTCCCAGCACTAGAACAGTACCTCAGACAGCCTGAGCATTTGGCTGGGTTAACAGGTTGCACACCATTAAATTGTAACAGACACTTTTAGTCTGGAAAAAGATGTATTTGTTAGCAAGGTATGATAAAGCCAGTTATGGTTAAGTTAAATTTACATGTTAACAGTCGTAACATTCTTCTTCAAAAATTCAAAATAGTTGTTGATTATGAAGTTTGAGGTTTTGTTTATAACCAAGTGTGTAGGAGAGTAATCAGTGTCTAAACATATCCTTTAAATTCTAAGTGCTGATGTGCATTGTTTTATTACCTGTTCAGTCATGTGTAACATTAGACTTACTGCCTCATGCTTGTGGCCTAGTCAGTAGCTCTTGCCTAAAGTAGGCCCAAAAAGTTATTAACTGGAACTTCTGTATATTATGAAACTTTATAGAGTGTACATTTAACCTTTGTTCATAGAAGACTTCTTGTGCCCTCTCATTTCACCCTGTAGTTGTAAGGCTGCAGTTAATTGCAAGGAAATATTTTTTTTCAAATTTCTCCTTTTTTACACTTTTAAAAATCATCAAATCTCCAAATAGTGAGGGTTTAAAGGCAAGTAACAAGGTATGGGTAGTGCCACTCCTGCAATGTGCAAAGGACTTGTTTGGCAAAATCTTCTTGACACGCTATGCGCCATCTGATGGTGTCACTCTGCTTACGTAGCAGGGATAGGCACAGGCTGGTCAGTGCAGGCACTAAAAAGTACCTAGCACTAAAAATTCCAGCCCGGCATTTGCTCAAAAAGGAAAACTCCCACCCAGCACTATATTTTCATACTTGTGTCTTGATACAGAATGGTTCCCATTACTCAGTGAGCTCAAAAATTAGACACGCTAAATCAATGCAATATATAGTATATTGACCTAACAACGTGCGAGGTAATATCCATGTACGAAACAGTGTTATGTGCACCTATTGGATAGTTACATTGTTGAAGACAACTCTAATGTAGTGCAGTTGTGTATTAGGCACTCTGTACTGTTACTGTAAGGATAGCTTACAGACTCCATAGGATCAAACTGTTTCTACAGAAACACAGACAAGGCTAGGCTCACACACCTCCATATATAAACACTTTAGGATAGTGTAAAGTCTAGCACAAAAAACTCAGAAGAAAAAGTAGTGTACGACAAAACTACAGGGATTAATCTTTCGAAAATAGTATGAAGGGCTTAGCTAGTATTGAGTATTTTACACGTCTCATAATTATTTCATGGAATCCGTGCCAACTAGATCATATTGGACATCTTTCAAGTTGACAACGTTCTGACTGCCCTGAGGCTGTAGCAACACCCAGTATGTAACACAGAAGATGTGAAGTTTGGAAGCACTTAAGGGGGTCGCAAGCACAAAATCTGGGAAAGTCCCATGATTTTAGAAGCATGCAAACTGCTTTTCATGGTTCAAAAAAAGCAGTCAGGGTTCAGATTAAATTCTCTGGCTTTGGTCCATTTTGTTACCCATACCAAGTTGGTTGAGTGATTGTTTTGACATACCTAAAAGACCTCATACAGCACAGTAAAGAGCTGATAGTCGTATTTGAAATTGAAGTCAGTCCTTGATGCCTTGTTTCTGCAGATCCACAAATATTGCAGATAGGACCTTTCTTAGAACAATGCAGTGCCATCAAGTCCATGTCTAGGTTCAATCTAGGCCACTAAGGATCAATTGCTCAAATAAGAGCTTAAAATAGGAAAGGTTGATCTGGTGCAGTTGTATCACTTTTAAAAGTTGTTCCCAACTTAGGTAAAATATTTTTTTAACTTTTCTGAAATTCCAAGTGATTGAAATGCCCAGAAAATTGAATCAGTCAAGGTGGAAATCCTCCAAAATTAAGCCTTTCCAGCTGGTTTTTATACATCCCCGGATGACGCGAGTCTGCGAACATGAAAGTGTCCGGCACTCCAAAAGTCCTGGGCACATCCCTGAGATAGTGAAAAAATATCATGCCAGACTGTTCCTCAATGTTGGCAGGGCTCCGTTTATTGTGTGATTGATTTTCCAAATGGAGCACACTAGTGCCATGTGTGGCTACAGGCTTGTGTTGTTTAAAGACGAGTAGTTTGAAAGTTTCACTACTCTGTATGATATATACTTGATGCACAGACCATTTTAAAGATATTTTATTACAAAAAATATAAGATTGCTACATTGTTTTGATCAAAATGTGAGTGATTTCGTGAGTTGTCTGTGTGATTCTTCCAGTGTACAGTTTATGTCTTTTTTGGAGTGATTCATTTGGTTCCTGGTGAGTTTTGAATTTTTGTCTAGGCTAAACTTCATACGATAACCAGAGTTGCCATGTTGGTGCTTTGTATGCCACAATGCAGTGAATTTGTGTTTTTGAGATTGTGTTGTCATTAAAAAAAAAAACCAATGCCAAACAGTATTTTGGTGTTTTGGGTATTTTCACATTTGACCAGCAATTTTCCTTCAAAATGAATTTTTTTTTCGTAGGTTCCCCCTAGAAATTATTGTATGGTGAAATGCATAATTTATGCCCTAAAATTTTACTGCTGTAATAGTGCGTGAGTGAATAAACCTGTTGATGGTCATAAAAAGCATGGTCATTTCTCAGCAGTTGGAACAATTGGAAAGTTGATGCCAACAAACTTGCATTTGGTGTTTTTCTGACCATACTAAATGCCAAATTTGGTGGTATGCTTCATACTGACTATAGTACAGTAAGTCTGGCAAGGCTGATATGTTCATTTTGGGAAGCTCTACTTAGCAAGTTTTTGGCTTTTCTAGAAACTGCTACTAAATTTGACTTTCTCCAATTAAGATTTGGCCGTGTCAAAGATGGCAAGATGCATTGATAGCCAATGCTTTGGTTCTAAACATTTGCAAAAAATTTATATTATTTTTGCCCACGATGTCTAAAATTTCACACACTTTTCAGCACAGTAGAAGATAAATCATACAATACCATCTTCTGTTTTGTCATTAATTGTCCTTAACGTAATATTCCAATACTTGCATGCAAACAACATATATGTTTATGAATAGCAGTTCCGGTAAATTTGATGGTTACTTTGACTTGCATTTGATTCGGTGCCAGTATGTATACTAATTACAGATAAAAGACATATGGAACAAAAGTGTATATTAAAAGTAATGGTAATACAGGTGGAAAGGAAGTAATTTCATAACAGTGCCATAAAATCTCCCTTATCAGAAGAAGCTGGGGCAGGTCAACAAACTTGAAAATGTTATAGTAATGTGGATAAGTCAAAGATGTCCTCAAGAAAGTGTCCTAAAATATTAATAAACTTGATAGATATTTGAGTAAGTAATGTAATGAAGCTATGAAAAAGGTGATATTGCTTTCTAGGGATGAATTTTGATATCAGAGCCTCTTGAGGAGAAAGTGGTCACCTTTACTGTATGCATTTCCGTTGAAGTTGGCACGTAGTTTGGTATGAAATTAACTGACAGCTGGAAGGATATTTACCTTTACATGTACAGTATGTGTTGGATACATGCTGGGTAAATCAAAGGGCAGCTTGGATAAACAGAGATCTACAGTGCCCCTCATTACCTCATAATCGCCACTTTACGGTACCTGCAATCCGGCAAACCAGAAGCACAGTGGTGGAGGGTGGATGGCCTCCCCAGTCCTCTTCTCACTTGTCCGTTAGACAATAACTATACAATTTTGGCCCTGGAATTTTTTCTTTCCTCTGAGTAGTTATTTGGACACTGAGGAGAGTTTTTGACAGAACTAGTAGCAGGCCTCATTTTTCTGGTGCCAACAGTGAGTTTTGGATGAGTATCCTTTCTTTTTAGGAGATCTCATAGGAGCCATAGAGGACATCATCATCACAGGCATTCATCGTCCCTCTCTTCTTAGTTGGCTTTGCCTTCTTGGTGTAGAAGGAAACAGCACATTAGCAGGACATTACTGTAGCTCACGGGGTAATTCAGGGGTGTTATTATGGTTGTTGCAATATGAAATTTTCGTTTTTGATATGGCGAAAATTTCCCTTCAATACCCAAGTGATTTTGCGATATTGCATGATCCCTTTTGTGTTTACAATAAAAGGCACCTTGAAAAAAACCACAGTGTATGGCACTGGCCCTATCGGTGGGACATCCCCAATGCTGATGTTGTTTGTGACAATGACTGCCATAGAAATGGTAATATGAAAGGAATTGGCCCATTGCTACCATTATATATCATTGCTCTAATAATCCTTCCTTACAGGGATGAGGCTGTGGAGGGGATGAAGTTTTGTATTCAGCTCGTTGGCCGTAGTGGCTGTGCAGGCTGCTGTACAGGCTGCAGGTTTTTATTTCACAGAAAGTTTTCACCATGTGTTGTGAAGAATTGCTAGTAATATAGCCTACAGTACAGCTGTTTTTGCACGCACTCAGGGCCTTTGAACCTTTGAAAGGTTCATGATGCACAGTATGCACTGTAGTTGACAGTATAAAAATTATGTAAATGTAGAATTTTCAGTATCTACTGTTGTGTAGAAAATTCCACACATTTCTGATAACTTGACAAAGCCTTGTCAAACAGAAATGAGGATAGCTTTACCAGTATTTTAGATGAATACACGTATTTAGACAGTTACTTTTTTTTTTATTCTACAATAAATGCCAGGCTGTGTCTTCTGTGTACTGAGATGTGATTGCTAATATCACTGTTGCTAGATTTCAGTCTACAAATGCTGAATGTGGTTCACCTGGTCCAGAACACAAAGACAAAGTGAAGTGGCATGGATTTTCATACATGACCATAGGGATAATTCACATGGCAGACATATATACTTACTGCTTGCTGCATCTTAATTGCATTGATCTCATGTGCTGCACGCAAATCGGACTAGTTCTGACCCCGTGCGGCCAATCTCTACAGTACCATTTGCCCAGTAGCCTGTCCTCATTCCCCTTCCAGTGCAAAGCTGATTCTTGGAGGCTTATGGATTTTAACACATGACCATAACAATGTTTCCAGGGTTTCAGTATTATTTTCAATAATTTTCATGGGTGACAAGGGTTGGGGAATCCCAATTTTTCTAACTGACCACCCTTCATCGATGTTCCTGAATTTCACTTTCTAAAATTCTCCTGACTGATTACCAGTGATATTACCAGTAGTGTGGCTGTGTGGATATTGACTCAGGATTTCTGCTGAAAACCAAACAAAACAAAAAAAAAGTGAGAGGGGCGAGGGGAGTTAGTGAGGCATGAGTAAACATCACCAACTTACAGTACAGTATTGTTAACGTTAAGGGCCAGCAATACACAGTATAACCGTTCAAAAACCATGTACAAAGATGAAACTTCCAGCTTGTTAGAATTTAATAAGGTAATTTCTTATTGGTTTCACATATACAGTATGGTACTGGATTATATACTTTATATTGTCTCTGGCTCAAACTTAAGTCATAATTTGCAAATATGGAGTTTAAACAGAAAAAAGTCCTGGTTAATAGGAAACAGAATTGGCTATAACTTTACAACAGTACAGCAAGGTTCATGTTACAATTGATCCAAGTCTGCCAAGGTCTACTGTACAGTAGTTTGAAATTTTGAATTGTGTATTAAAGGAGGCTGTCCCCACATTACTGAGTTCAAAATGTTTAGGTGATTGACAAATTTTGAATTGATTACTATATTATTAAGTTTATGTACAGTATTGAAAAGTATCGTACAGTCATCATATTCTGGCAAAATGAAATTTGATTGTGAGAAGCCCTGACATGGCTGTTGTTACAGTATCGAGTTAACATCGACAATTGACATTTCATACAAATGCACAAAATTGTGGTACATTCAAACAATAACATTGTGATAAATGTTAAATTCGGCATGAATGGATGTGCAAGATGGGGCAATTGCATACCCAGAGAAGAAGAAGGGGATAGACCCCCTCTCAGATGCATTTTCCACCTCCCTGAAATGACAGTGCAATGTAAATTTTCACTCTTTTGTCATAATTGTCCCTGGAAAATGTAACCTTACCCCACTCTTGCCACTCAGTACAGTACTGTACCTGGCTGTGCTCTACTTGTAGCGATTGAAATAACAAGATTATCACCGCAAGTTGCTAAAGAATATTTATAGTGCTACTGTATTTCATCACTGGTGTGCAGACAGTACGTTTTTGACCAGTAATTTGTCTTATTTGGCATGGCTGTTTAAAAATGAAAGTCTCAAAGTGCTAAACCAAATTTGTGAAACCGATTCTTTCCTGTTATGGTAGACATTATGAGCAAGCTGATAATATTTTGTTATTGCAAGAACAGTACAAATATTACTTTGGCAACATAATTTTAAAATCATTATTTGAACAAAGTTAGTAAGAAACGTGGCTGATCTGTTATTGACAGTACATGTATCATACCAAAGCTGTGACTTGATGGTACCTAACAAGTGTCAGCATTTCTCTCACTGCTGACAACAAATAGATACATACATGTGCAGACCCAGAATTTATTTGCATACGGCAGTTAAATGTCATTTCTCTAGTTTTATTTATGTTTTCACCACATGAAAATGATTTTTTGTGGTGGGTCAGACTACTTACAGGATGTGCCTTAAGTGTCAATTTCATATAGCCTACTGTGTGCTTCTAAAAGCTCTGTATGTGCACAGTATTTATACAGTATGTATCTGACTCAGCATGTTTCTAGCAATCTCAATTTGGTCATCTGAATGTATTGAAGTCTTTGCTGTAACCATGGCACTGTGTGTGTCCTGTGCCGTATGTGCAGAATCTGTCATGTAGTCATAATGAGATGACTCCACTTCACCATTTACTCTATTGCTGGGGTGCAGAATGGGGGGTTCAGAGATAATGTTGGGAAATACAGTAGTGGGTTGAATGCCTGGAAGGCATGTGCTATTAGACAGCTATCTAGTATAATAGGTCATCAATAGGTAAATATGAGGAAATGAATGTTTGTTTTAAATGGAAGATGTCATAAATTGTTACATGTCCCATTAAAGTATTGTATTTTATTTTTCGTGGTAGCTTTGCTGTAGGAAGAATGAGTCTAACTCCATTTATGAAGTACAATATGTATAATTCTGTTTGGTCTGTTCCTTTCTTGAAATTATCATGGTTGATGAGCACAGCTCAGAGATCCTTTGTATGGAAAATGTTTAAGGAAAGTTTCCTCAGTCTGCTAGGCTATCATTTACCAAACCATAAAACCTAACTTTCGTGGAATTGAAATATTTGTATCATGTAAATAACTTGTCTTCAGTTGTATTGCTTGTTGAAGAGACAGTATGGTGCTATATAGTATGCTGTTACAGCCAGTTGGCTACAGTGGTTTGTAAACAGGTTGAGAGCATGCTATCAAGGGACGTCTGTCTGTTTCAGTCAGTACAGTATGTCAAATGTCTGTCTGGTAACACTTCTTACTAATACTTTACTTCTCTTTGCATATCTTGCAGCATAGTATTTTGTAGGATTTTTTTTCTTTCTGCAATGAAACTTACAGTACTTATAGTAAGTGTTTGCAGTAGCCCTTGGGTGGCAAGGTACTTGGGATGCTCAGGAGCAAGACTTGATCCAGTAATCATGGGGTATTCAGATAATTGGAAAAATTTCAAATTGCTCCTGTTCCTACAGATTTAAGATGTTATGAATGGTCACAAAGCCATCTTTAAGTAGTGAATTAAAACAGATAATGGTGTTCAATAATTACAAGTCAAATGCCATTTAGGGTCACTTGAGGGTATTGCTTGAAAAGTTTATAATTATTGCCTTCTTATTAAATCTTATTAATTATAAAATGATATGTCACATAATCATTTAAAGAAGCAGGGTTAAGGAAATCCTTGTAGTATTTAGTTCATGTTGAACTACAGTCGGTGTGTAGAAATATAAACTCATTTAAATTCTCATATGGTCAGTAACAAGTGGAGGCCACTGAATGAAAATGCACAAAATGTGTCTTCTCTGTTGTTACAGTATACTGTACCCTACTAATGGATCTTGAAAGGTGTATGATCCTACACAGGTGTAGTGTTCAGGTATTTTTAGGTCATTCATGCATTATTTGAGATTATACCTAAAAAAATTCTGTGCAAATTGTTTCTTTCAGCAAGAAGCACTGGAAATCATTAACGCTGGTTCAAGTTCCGTACACAACCCAGCATTCTCTTACTGTAGTAGTCACCCATAAATGTAGAATTTTCAAGATTTTACGCTGAGCTCCCCACCCCTCCCCCACCTCCTCACTCTATCCCCAACATTAACTGACAATGTGAGAAAAACGTTCCTGCCCTTACATCCTTCTGTGGTGATGAAATTGCTGAAAATTTCATTGTCCTGATTTTGGTTTATAAAGCCTTTTAAACTCAGGGAAATTGCATATGATTTAAAGGGATATTCTGGTGATAAAGAAAGTATGAGAATTTTATGAAATTAAGGGACCTTTTACCTTTTTATTGGTGTATGTAAATTCCTTCTCAATCACATGTTGCATCTAGAAGTTATGCATTCTAAAGAATGTATCCATTTCACAGCTGTGCATTGCATTATGGGAAATCTGTTTTCATACATGTAGACTTAATTGGGCTTCTTTTGTTTGTACTTCTGTACAATTTTGACACATGCAGATACTTTGGAAGTGTGGTCTCACGTACCTCGTGCTCGGGGTAACACAGTGTGGGTGAGTAACGTGAGAACATGGGTTTACTCGGGGTCGGTGTTAAAATTTCGATCCACCTCCAAACGGAGGGTTCTGCGGTTTTAAACACTGTGTTGTGTAATAAACCATCGATAACAGGTACGGAGCTGTATGAACTTCACTTCCTATCAGTATTGTACACACCAAACAGACTGGTATTGTATTAAATGAACTACCACTAGTTGCTGCGTGGCGGAACTATTTTTATCTTGGAGAAAGCAAATTATTCGAGATTGTTTGTTCATAAAATTTTCGCTAGGCCTACTTCTAAATGCATGTCCATAGCTAGATACGGTATACAGAAAGGGTGAGGTAATTTCCAGGCCGGACGAAGTATGTTTTACAGACCGAATACTTGTATAAGTTTAGCCTTACTTCTACCAGTCTAGGGTGTTTTCATTTCCGCTGTAGCCTGTAAATAATGGTTTACCTAACAATTTGGAGACAAGCAAGAGAAAAGTTCGCAAGACACTTATTGACTTCTGTAACAACCCAATCAACTGAATCCCAGGGTACATGAGAACACACATTGCAAATCACGGTGTTAACCTGCGGTTTTGCCTTGGTACCTGTATAAACACGGGGTTACACCGGTTGATGCGGGGTACGTGAGACCATGCCATTAGACTTGTAACCTTCATTCGTACCAAATTTTAAACTTTATCTGCAACGAATGTTATTCAATGTTTCATTAGTGTCAAGTTCAAGGTCAAACTTGACACATCAAGTTTAATGAACAAAAGACTTTGGAAGGATTCTACTGGTACAGTATTACATAACATTTTATACAAACCTTGAAGCACTTGAAAGTCTGTTCTTGTCAAGGTTGACATATCTTCAAAAAGGAACATTTTGAGTTATGATCTAGCTGTGGGTGTGGGGTTTGAAGAATATGTCATGCAAAATTATTCTTATGTATTTAGGGATGCTTTTAGATTGTCACTGGATATTTCTTCAAGGGCATCTTGGTGCATGATATTCCGTTTACTGTAAGGCCTTGCCACAGCACTTTCAGCCCCTTACTGTAGATGCTCTACCATGTGAAGAATGATCTCTCACAAATGAGCCTCCTCCCCCTACTACTTTTCCAAAACCTGGAACCTCCTCTGACATCTGCAGTCATATGAAAAACCATTTACACCTGTACAGTATCTGTGTCCCATATCTGATCTTGTAATATTGACCTCAGATCAAGTATGGTGTCAGTGTGAAGTTATATTTAAGCCAGTCAGCCCTGAAACCTTAACACAGTATTTCCACTTAACAAGAAATTTTCTGAGATTTGGTAAAGCTTAATTTTGATCGAGTAATTTTCAGTAGAGAGAATATGGTAAATTTAGGAATTTTCAGAATTTCAAGTAAGACTAGCTTTAACCAGTTACAGTATAGTTGTTCGAGCAATTTCAGTCAGCCACCATCTCTGTACCTGCCCTTATCTATAATGTGAACATATATTTTGGATTTCCCTTTCCTGTAACATCTATGGTAGATGTCTGTTTTGCATGTTTTGGGTCATATATTTTGGTGAAAAATTCTGGGCAAATAGCAAAGCTTCAAATTTCAAGAAATTTAGGGGAATATTTGTAAGAATTTTTGGAGTTGTAGAAACACTGCCTCAGCAACTGTATTTGCTCCTCTCATGAAGCTATGTCATTATTACAAGGCTACTTCTTTTGAATACTGTACAGTTACTGCCAACCCTTTCCACACAATTTACTTTTTACCATCTTGGATATGTTTCTTGAGAATCTGATCATGTTGCTTCTCTGAATAGCTACTGTGCAGAGCAATGTAAATTTAGCAGATTTGCATATTGATATATATGTCATTAACCAATCAGAGTGGCCCATAAACCTACATTTGGAGGTGGTTTGATCATTGCCAACATATGTTAATGAAAGTTTTGTATGCATATTTTTGGGAAATTTGTGAATGTATTTGGACCAATTAGAATTTGCCTTCTTGTTAAAACTTTCAATTTATCGTTATAACCGTGTAATCTTGAGAGCAGTCATCAAGCACATCTTGTGTGTCATTTGAAATTAGCTGCAGTTAATGTGAATCAGTTGGTATAAAAAAGGATTAAAACATTGTGATCACAAACTGCTGAGTTGAAATGGAAAATAAAATTGTTGGTTCCCAAACACCAGATTTCTTTCTTCTTTTGGTTACTCTTTTCAGATCAGAATATATCACCGGCGGAACCCAAATTATGCCGCATCCCTCCAATTCCAATACGGAGTAAGTGAGATGCAAACATTTCATCATTACCGTTCGCATCGTGTACACCCTCCCTCAATAAATATTTGCACATGTATAGCCTTGCACTCACAACCTTTCACAGCTTTGTCAGTATTTCTTCCCTTCTTGCTAAATGGTGGCATCTTTCATACCTCTACTGGTTTATTTCCTCCCTGTCTGAAAGCTTCATTTTCTTTGTCCCATTTTGTCTCTTCCTCAGTTGTCACTCCTCTCCAAGTTACCCTGTAAACCCTCCCTTCCTGATAACAACTAATCTGGTTGCGGTGTTTTTGTGTTACTTCCTGTGTCCATAGCAAATGGAATGCATCTTTCTTACAGTTTTTACAAGAAACCACCTTTTCTTTCTCTTTTGTTTATTGCTCCCAATAAGAACACAAGCTTGCATCAACTATTTTTGGTTTCATATTCAAGTGCTGTTTGTATCAACTGTGGTTTGGCTCTGTGGGGATAACACCTCTGATTTAACATAAATTGCTCGCATAAATTCTTTTTCTATCATTGGTCAATTTTGTTAATCATTTAAAAGCTCAGTGTTGTTTATTGACTTTTATTGCTGATTTGAAGCAATGGCTTAGAAGAAATTTGATGTGTGATGGTAGTGGATAGTTTTATGTATCAACAACCCTTTTCTTTTTTCAGATCTACAAAATGTTAATATTGTAAGTGGTAACTTTCAGCATCAATGGTGTAAGCTTGTGCTTAACTTTTTCACAACATTCAAACCATTTCATTTGCACAGGCACATCAGTTGAGTGCTTTAAAGGATTTTTATTATTATTTGAAGTACTGTAGCTATTTTATTTATACATGGAGGAAGGGAGGGGGACAGTGGGGAAAAGAACGGAGGGGATGAGAGGAGGGTGAAATTCATCCTGCCCCCTATGCCAAGCATCTGAAGGAAGCCTAATCCTTTCCATCATTGCAATGTCATGTCAGTAAGATGGCAGCAGGCCTGTAGCCAGACAAGATACTGAAGAGGGGTGAGATAGTTTCCAGGGGGTGAAGATTTTTTTAGGGGGTGAGACGTACTAAAAACTGTGTTAAGGCAGCGACACTTTTTGATCTTCCGGGGGGGGGGGGAATCAGTGTTTGAGTGTATTGGATACTAACACAAACTTACATCAGGGAGCCAATGGGCCATACAAATAACAAATTTCTGTGAAATGTTTTCAGTTTTGAGTAAGCCCTAAAATGTTGTGGAATACACATTGACAACTCAAAACACATGTATGTGCATTTAACAGTCTCTCATTACAATAGCCCTATATACCAGTTGCAGAGGTTCTGAATGTCAATTCTCCACAGTTGGTGAAAAGGTGATCAATCCCCTTCACAGTACATGGTAGAAATACTGAACTTACAGTAAGTACTGTACAGTTGTGAATCCTACCAAAATCTTTGTACAGTACATATTACTGCTTTTGTTAGATCTGGAATTTCATAGTTTGCAAAGACTCAAACCACAAGAAAACCAAACCACAAAATAAAGTTCATATCGTGTGCTTATTATTTACAAAGAGTATGAAGAGAGAGAAAAGAAAAAAAGCAAATTGTAATAACTAGTATTTCTTTGTTTAGAATGTTTTCAAATGAGATTTCTATTAATGTTGTATCGTTTGTCTGAAGTGCTGTCATTGGAATGTTCATTATTTTGCCCAGTTGTTGAAGATATTTCACATGCCAACTGCTTACCCTGAAGACAGGTCAAATTTGGGAGAAGTACACAGTGTGAAACTCTATTACTGATGACTTGGAATTAAATTCATTTCTTAGAAGGAAAGATGAAAGTTGAATACCATCTAAAATTGGGTACTATGCAGGGGTCCTGACAAATGCATTCTTTGAAAGTTTGTCACCATGGAGGAAGATGATCATTTGATGGTAGTGTAAAGATGATGAAACATTGTGGTAGAATGATTCTTGTATTATACTGTAAGTCTTCCTGGTGTGTCACAGAGTGAAATTTTACAGGTTTAGTATAGTATATTCCTGATTTAAAGTGTGCCATACATTTACATACATGGTATGTTTCATGAAGGCATCAAGACATCTGCACCCTTTCTGGCAAGATACAAAGGGAAGAACTGACCAATGTACATTGCCCCTCTCTGACCTCCTGTTAACACATGTAATCCCCACTTGCCTGCAACTAGACCCTGGTAAACTAATAGCACAGTTTTGGAGGGCGCCCTCCAGAGAAGGATGGCCTGCAAGTCCTCTTCCTGCTTACCACCAGACAGTTTCAAGACACAACTCATTTCTAGGCTGACCTGCTTCTGAGTGCATTTCTTTTTCAGGTGCTGGGGAAGGGGGGGGGTGTCAGGTGCAAAAGTCATTTCATTAGTTGGGCAACTGATTTGAATGGAGAGCCTTTTCATGTGGGAGTAAAACCATAGTCTCTGGAAAGAAATTCCAGTTCCCTAGATACTCATATGGGATTGGTGTATGGTGTCACAAATTTATACTCTGCTACCTGAGAACCCTATACCCAATATGCGTTCTCATTTTCAAAGAGATAATTGCATAGTCACTGCATGGGTACATACTTACACAATGGGCCATTGCTAACTTTTCCATGAGTGGGTGGTGAGTTTACATTGCATCCACATGGCTTAGAGTCACAGACAGAAGACGGCTTCATTGTTATTCATTATTCAGGACCTCTAATGAAGTCTGACATAGTGGCTTTTCTCCTTAGAAATATTGTACAATGCAAGAGTATGAAAGAATATTGCTTTATTTTTAAGGAAGTTGTTTTGTAAAGTGCTTTGAACTATGCTTCCAAGCAATTGGATTAAGTGCTATATAAGAACTATAATTATTATTATTATTAAGTTTGAAGGTTTTGGTGAAAAGATTATTCATGAGCGATGAAGTCGTGAATTTCTTTCTGTGAAAACATTTTTCTTCAAAATGAAGTAACACACTGGTACAGGCGTATTTGATTATTCTATCATTTGTCACCTTGAATGTTCCAAATATGAAAAGTGTGCAGTATTTTTGTTATGTCTATTTTGGAGGGATAAGTTTGGTTTGTAATACTGGTGAGTTTTGAATTCAGGGCTAAGGGTGTACAACATCAGATTTTTGCTCAGTTTTAATACCTATGCTTAGCAGTTTCTGATTGTCTCAGAAGCCTTTGCATAAATTGGTCGTCTTCATTACCATTTGGTGGTTTCACAGATGGCCAGACCCATTGCTAGCTAATGACTTGACTCTCGCCCAATGTCTCATTTCCACTTGCAAATCATCTAGCTTTCAGTGATAGGTACAGTACTTTATACCTGTTATTTTCTCTACATTATTTCTATTTTTAGGTCAACAGTATAAGTATTTAGGTACTGTATATTAATTAACTATGTTTGCTCTCGGGAGTCAGCTGTGTGAAATACACATTAACATTGACACACTGCTTGTCTGTACATATGTTATGTCAGTCACATGTACTGAATGCTATTTTACAAAAATGTAGGTCATGCTTTAGGAAAGTTGACTTAAATGTATCTGAAGCTACGTAAACTTTACTTAGTGACCAACAGTCACTTGAAAAGTTTGGAAAGGGGGATTGGAGGAGATTTTGAAACTGTTGGTGTTAAACTGAGTGTATCCTAAGAAATACACTCATATCAAAAATTAGGCTCGTGTTTTTTATCAAGAACATGATGAAGTATCTAAAAATCCCAGAAGACTTGTGTCTCCAATCTCCATGTAACTCACCATTTATTTTTTAAAGGGGGGGGGGAGATTTTAAAGGTTAAATAGAACATCAGTCACAAAAATTGGGGATGGAAGTACTGTATGTCCTAAACTATCCCTCCCTCCTTTCCTCTGGATGTACAGTAAGCCCATGAAACTCACATATTGGGCATCTCCAGGGATGTTGGACAATTGGTGTAATGACTTTCCTTGTCTGCATTACTTGAAATAGATCTATCATGCATGAGTAATTCATCATTTGACCAAAGAGATGCAGTTATAAAGCTCTTTTACTTTTTCTTTTCCAAGCCTTAGGCATCACATAAAACTGCATCTGGATCATTGCTGCTTGTAAGTTGTGGGAGATAAGTCACAATATTTAGTAAACTGCTTTAACATCCAGGAAGGGTCAAAACTGAAAATTTGTCAGCAAACTGGAGGGTTTACTTCTTTTCCCCTTAGATTTTAGCCTGGAATACATAATATAGACTCTCCTGATCTGGAATTCTGGTCAAACTCTGTACAATAATGGATAACCATACTGTACTTGCCAAGTATTGTTTCTCTTGGTGCCTTTCTCACAGTACTTGAAATCCCTCCTGCATTTTGGGTGACTGCATGAATGTTCCGTAATAGACCCACTGTTTGATCAGTTTCCCGCCATCCAGCAGGCTCCTAAGGACTACTTTCTTCCAAGGGCAGTGATTTGTTCTCAATATTAGGGGGGGGCATGACCCCATTTTCAAATAATTTACTGTGTGAAAAGTCAAAGTCAATGGGTGATTTCTCATACATTGGGGGGACATGTTCCCCCCAGATCACCGCCCATGCTTACCTTTCTCATATATGCACTTGAAGATAAACTGTTGTACCACAGAAGCAAGATGGGGATAACATTAAATACATTACTAGTATTGTACAGTACTTTCTGTGTGACCTGGTTTAGCTTGCTGCTGAATGCAATGTAGATCATTATTGCCTCCAGGGGTTATGTATTGCGGAAAGCGCAACGAACAGTGCTGTTCATACCTTCATAACCCCTTTGACGAATGTTGTGAAAATCTGTGCTCTGATTATGAAGGAGTCATTGTTCTTTTATGATCAGTACCATTATCTGGATCATACATTTGTCTGCTGTACAGAGTGTTCAGTGCCTGCAGAAATGGAGTGGAGTTCATTCATCTGTGATGTGCAGGCCTGCTAAGTATTTTGCACGACAAACAGTATGTTTCCCATTGTTGACTGAAGGTTTCAGTATTTTACCATTCTGTATACTAAGCTGTAATCAAAATTCTTCATATTCAGATGTATGAATAAGTCCACTGTTTGTAAGAGAGCTACTGTACAGGGAAGACTGTATGCTGTACATCTGTTGTGGCTTAACTCTAGCACCTGGACAGGCCCAGTGCCTTGTTATACAGGTAGTAGTACTGGGGACAATGGACAAATGTTTTCTGTTCCCAAATGCTATTTGCTGTGTAACACCCCCCCCCCTCCCAGAAAAGATAAACATGCATGCCGTACATGAGTTACAGCCCTGTAGCTCTACAGCCCATTGGTCTTACAGTCCACTAGTCTTAAGCCAATTGGTCCTACATGGCTGGGATTCTGAACTATCTTCACTGAAGGATTTATGAGCTGTAGAACCATGGGCTGTTAGATCAGGACAAATGGGAAGAAGGACTCAAAGAAAATCACAGGCATCTCAGCAGCAAGTTGTAAATTATTAGTTGTATCACCTGTATAAACCCGTATTGTGTATGTTTTTAACAGTCCAAATACAGTTAACACTTGTTTACCGTTCAAGAGGATTTGTAAAGACATTGACTTGAGTGCCTTTTATTTCCAAATGTCTGTGAATGTTTGTATTCTATGCAATCTTTATAATTTTGTCTCTGTCTAGACTGGTGTGATATAACCTCATGTGCACAACAGGGTGAAATTATTGGAAACATAAGATTTTAGAACCAACTTCATATCAAGTGATGGAGTAATAATAAAATCTTATGCTTGGAAGAGGTCTGTCCACTTTTAGCTCATATCCTTGTAATATTACCATGTATTTTACCAATATACTATTTTGCAGAATGAAAAATGCACCATGATTTAGGAAAATAATGCAAAATAGCCCGATCGTAATTGTAAGAAGTGCAGACACATAACGTGGCTGCTAAACCCATCATTTGCTTAAGTAACAGTACTTTTCATGTGTAGTTTCAATGCCGGTAAAAAAAGCCCCATTAGGATTTATTTCTTGAATGCTTTCACACGCACTTAAACTTTCTTCCTCGCAGCTCGTCTGTTAATAGGTGAGAATACATCTGCAGTACATTGGTACATTGCTGATGTGCGTGTTTCTATGGTCCACTGCAGCTGCATGCACACATGTATGTGCTGTATGGCTGAGTGTTTTACAAAGTTCTAGTTGTTGCTCACGACACATTGAGCAATAACCTCACACGCTGAGCAATAGCCTCACACCCTCTCTTATAATTATGCAACATCTCCCAAGCGGACTGTCTCTCCATTTACTCGTATGTACAATCAGTGCAGTGCTAGTACTACAGTGAAGGAACTGCTTTATTTACAGTCGCACATAAATCCAGGTTAGCCGTAAGCACTGTATGCTGGCATTGGTGTTATTGTGTACAATAAATATAAATGGTTGGAACATAATTTTGCGAAGAATTCCCTTGCATATAGTTAACTCAATAGAGAAGTCCCACTAAAGTCCATGTAAACGTTCATTGAAATAAAGTTCACAAGAACGACCCGTTGTTATTGTTTTCATTTCAACTCATGAAAACCATTTCAAGAATAAAAGGAAACACTAATTTGTCTTCAAAAATTTATCTTCCCCAAATTTATGAACTTTTTATCTGAACTACAGCAGTTGTATACCCTAAAAATGAGATTGTAATAATCTTGATTTATTTTGTCGTAACACACACACACACACACACTGTAGAGCCATAGGGTGTAGGCCCTGTCACGTTTGCTGATCGGTCAATTGCTTGAGTCTGTAGGCAAGGTCAATCGAGAAAAAGCGAGATTTCTCTAGGCATTTTGAGCCTACAATTACTCTATTGTGATGATATGTGTTGAGAAATACAGGTAGGCTCATTGGCAGCTCTCTACACTAGCACTAGCTGCACTACTGTGGTATCTATACTGGTGGTCCATAGGTTGTCACTTGTACCGTATTAAGAACCAATGGAGGACCTGTGTATGCATGTGTAAGTGTGATCCATGTTTATGATGGACCATATGGCATACAGGCTTGGTTATTGCGTGCATACTAATTTATCCAAGGCACTCACAGATGTAGTTTGCTGGAATTGGGCGTGAATAATTTTTTTTTGGGGGGGAGGGAGAAAATTTGACATTTTTGGTAAATTTTAAGAAACCGCAATAAACTTCAAAAAACGCAAATTGCGCTGCAAAAATGCAATCGCGCATTTGTCCAATCCCTGACTACAGTATAGTCAAACTAAGTCTATCTGTCCAGGGTCCTTTTGATAAACGAGTTATGGTTGATCATACATTTGATGACCCAAGACTTGCACGAAAGGTCAAACTAAAGACGGAGTGTATACTGTAAACTCTTTCTGAAGGAGGGCCCTGGCCATCTGTCAACAGTTTGTTTTAGAGATCTACTATATTATGGGCACATACTTGGACAGTTTTTGATGAAACTTTTACTTAGACATGTGGTTTTGTGGACAGTCTAAACTTTCCCCAGTCAGGTCTAGACAGTTAACATTTAGACATTCTCTGTAAATGGCTCAGCCTTGCAAAGGTGCCTAACTCTTGGCAGCCCTCCAGTCAACCAAGGAACATTTGTCATAGGATGAATAGAAAAATCATGAGGGCTACCCATTGCAGGTGTAATATATGTTGGGTGTAAGGAGGAATTTCTCATAGGCTTAGAAAATCACAAAATTTCTGTGGAAACATTAATTTGGTATTAGCTGATAGGTCCCTCCTAGCATGTCAACTTTGAATTTATTGTCAGATAGCTTGTTGTAATGTGAATACTGATTATAAAGAGATGATAATTTGGTGCATAGCTGGGCAGAAAGCTAGTTATTTCTTCCTTCAAAGTTGAAATATTTGGAATGATTCCTGTAGGGAAGCACTATTCCAGCAGTCAATTATGATTTTCATCTCCTTGTATTGTAAGCAGTACCTAGTGTAAACCACGAAATGAAGGAAAGTGGAATTCAAAACGCCCTACGAGAGAGAGGTTACCAATAGTGTGTAATGTTTCGGAACTGTATCACAATTGAACAGAATAGCCCAGGATTTTGTGTGGGTGGGTTATAACGGATACATGTAGCTGTAGAAGCCTGAAGAAAGGAACCACCTAGTGGAATTGCCGTTTCCTGTTTGCAACAGTTGCAGTCACTGTGACTTCCCAGGCAGTCCCATTGAATGTCATGATCATACATTATCATAATACTTGGACTGGTATAAGGGTATCATTTGTGAAGGCTTGGTGTGACACTATTAAACATGTACTTATTACAGTAACACATTGCCTTATCCCAGGTTCTGTGACCTTGAAATGTCACTACAGTAAATATAAATCCATAGGCTTGGTGGATATGAAGTACTGTACTGAATTAGTTTTAAAGGGCTTGATATGCATTGCCTTTACTGTAGTACCCCTTTCAGTTTGTAGTGTAGGTTTGTAGTCAAGATCTACCGTATTGGGGTTTTTAGTCTCACAAAAGACTCATTTGATTGTTATTGGCTTGTTTTGTCAAGCTCCTAGAGCAGCTAGTCGTTCCTGATTACAGTAAATGTATAATAATCCACTTTATTGACTGTATTTTTATTATTGGTTAAGAGAAACCTATGCGTTCATGGTGGCATGTGTGTGTATGTGCGTGTATGTGTGTATGTGCGTGTATGTGTGTATGTGCGTATTGTATGTGTGTGTATGTGTGTCTGACACTGCTCGTTAACACG
>WURT03161045.1:0-10719 GCA_009936505.3 Holothuria glaberrima | reverse complement strand
CTTGCACAAACATTCATTCTCAGGTCTTCAAAGAGTTGACAATGAAAATGACGATCTCTGCTAAATTCAAAATCATCGTAAAGTTTTCCATTCGACTCAATTTGTTTCAATTCTTTCAAATGACACTTTACTAGAATGCCTATTACGAGAACATTCAAATCCCTAAACGGACACAGGTTGACTAGAATGTGAAAATTAAGTTGTTACTTTGAGGTAGAAGAATCGAATGTATTAAGTCTAATGATAACTCATTCAATATTTTTCCCTCATTTTTTTGATGATTCTATTGTAGTCGTGTCTTTTGTATAATATCTCCCTGTTACATCCATGATGACGTCGGTGCAAATCGAGATAACTTCATGACGTAATAATAGACATTTTCCTCAGACATCATAACCTACATGACAATCGGTGGCTTCGTTCATCAGAAGACATACTGCCCAATTCCCTTTACTAGTACACTCAACTGTTTCGGACGTCAAGTAGACTCTTGAGTGTAACAGTTGTTCGTGGCCTGCCTAGACAGATGTTGTTTTGATAATTTAATATATAAGAGTCCCGGATATAGCAAAGCTAAATCAGTCTGTGACACGGTAAAATATCATTTCACAACTTTTTTGGCAATAAAAGTCACAATAAATTCTGCTGATCTCTCACAAAATGTGTAGAATGTGTTGTCCTTTTGTCGAGGGCGAACTTCGGTTTCTATGGCCCTGTGATATTATGTAAGGTCTTTTGGAAAACCACACATAAGATTTGAATACAAAGATCTTGGAAAACACGTAACCATTCTTCAAATTTTTATGCTCGATCTGCCAAGAATGACAAACCTAATAAAAACAATGACGACTTACAAATAATCCATCGATTTAATATACCAGTGGTCAATTTACATCAGTAGAACAATGGGATCAGTTCTCACCTATTTAATTTCGATTGCTTACGGTTATTTTATTTTATTCTTATTATTTTGAAAAAAGTAACTGAACTTGCCTGGCACAGGAGTCAGTAGCGTAGCTGGGGGGGGGGGAGGGGCAAGGGGGAGTTGCCCCGGGCACCACCTTAGGGGGCGCCAAATCGAGATCACTTAAAAAATGTTGGACCTACCATTTGCCATGAGCATGGTATTGATATAGTAATTTCATCTTTTAATATAATAATTTAGTAATATCAGGCGGGTAGCCAAGGGGGGCGAAGGGGCAGCCGCCCCCTTGAGCAGAATTTTGGTATTTTTTTTTTACAATATTACTAGTGTTTCACCTATTTATATGCGGTAAATAGGCCTGGGAAGTGCCATTTCAAGCGATCTGGGAGGCTTTTTGGACCAAAATTTTCTCGCGCTCCGCGCCAACCCATGAGAACACAGACAGCATACTTGCAAGCTCTACCAATACTGTAAGGGGACAATATGTAGGCCTACCATATCACGCACACATGGTATCTAGTGGTAGGCCTATGTACAAAACCAACACCTTGCACTTGTTTGAAGCTGTTTCTGCATACTTGTAGAATCATAAATTATTTGCCAGCAATATGTGCGAATTTCATTTCTATATGGATATTCCTACAAAATGGTTCATAAAATACATAATAACGTATAAATTATGCATCAAATCACATATTTTCACATTAAAAAACCAAAAAATTTCACACCGTGGGAGGGGGACACCCCCTCCCACACCCTCCCTCCTCTCACGCTAGCGAGCTCGGGCTCGGTCTCTTCGATCTCTCGCAAAAACTTCCACTTCGTCCCCCCCCCCCCTTGGCAAATTCCTGGCTACGCCTCTGAGTAATATTGACACAATTAAATGTCAGTCTAAACAAGGGCAAATGAACGAAAATGGCAATTTTTCCCACAGATTTCACAGGAATCCATATTTTAAGGCTGGGTACATGCAACTTAAAACACTCGGGAAGTGCCGTTTCCGGCCATCTTAGGGGTTTGTAAAGCCAAAAATTTTCTTGTACGCTACGCGCCAACCGATGGTAGATAGTCCTGCCGCGCATTACAAACCCCACCCCCAGGATGATGGGGGAAGGGGAGCCAATTTCGTTTCCCCCGAGCGCCACAAACCCTAGCTACGCCCCTTGCAGGAGTATCCTTGATCACGACGGCGAAGCTCCCACTGTCAGTTAAGCTTGTGTCCTTTCGGGGACGTTGATCATTAAGGGAGCAGAACTCTTTCGGGAGTAAACGTTTGGTTTCGCCCCTTGGCTCTTCGCCAGAGAGTCGAGGGAACTTTGGAAAAATTACTCAACTGAACTAAGTGTGTTGGGAAAGTAAGTGCTCGAGAGACTTTCTGTCTCTCTTTTAATAAACTTTAACTTTGTCTAAAGAGAAGACAAATACAGTTTGTCTCTTTTCTCTTACTAAGGATGGCGTTATGTCAGAAGCTATTGAAAGCAAAGACGTGATCCAAAGAATGGACAATGTGATGAGTGATGTTTACTTTTCTGAAGACTTCACTAAAAACAATGAGACGATTAGTGCCCCATTTATAAGTGAGTATATAAGAAGTCAGAAAGAGGGGATGAATATGCCTAGTTAAGGGCTAAAATAGCTGTCGAGAATCACAAGCTCCGACCGAGATCAAGTTATTTAAGGCAGGGAGGGGTTGTTCGACAGACCACCTCAGCCAAAACGTTGTCGATACCGGGGCAAAATTTCGTTTTCAGAGCAAATTTTTTTATCTTGGTTGTTTGCCTTTTAGGGAAAATTTCAAAAAATCTTCCGTCACCTTCTGAAGTGTCGTCACGAACTGGTTCTTATACAAGGACGGCGATTTGTTCTCAATATTTGGGAGGGGGGAATGGGGCATGGCCCCATTTTCAAATAATTTACTGTGTAAAAAATTAAAGTCAATCAGCGATTTCTCAAATATTGGTGGGAAATGTCCCTCTGCCACCCTCGTACGTTCCTTCCTACTTTGCTGTCTCAGAGCTCGTGAATGTGAGTAAATGAAACAGGATGTGAAGTATGTAAGAATAATGTGAGGGGAACGGGCTGAATGAGGTGAAAAAAGGGGGAAGAGTAAGACCAATATGAATGCAGAAACATCAGGGACAAGGGTATGAGGGTGAGACGGAGAGGTTGAAATTATTATTAGGTATTAAATTGGTTTTTAACATGCATGATGAAGACTCCAGATGTAAGTGTAACAAAATACTATGGAACAGAGAAGTGTAGTTGCTTAGAGAAATCCTAAGTCTACAGACTGATCAAATTGCCGTAATGTGAATTTCTTTTGAATACAGTTGAACCGGAAAAAGAGCAGGCGCTGGCTAGGGGGGGGGGGGCAAATGTTTGTTAGGCCCCCAAATTGTTTTTGTTCTAATAAAATGTTTAAGAATTAAGGACAGCGATCAATACCGTGACCTCCCCCATTTGATACATAGGCCCTCTAAAAATTTCATTCTAGCCACGCCCATGAAAAGGAGCCTGGCATGAATACAAAAAAGCTTTGGAGAAAAGTCTTGCGAGCAACCTGCAACTGCAGGCGAAGTCCTGAAACTACTCCGCTCAAAAGGAGTTGTGACCAAAGGCTTAGGAAGCGTGGGAGGGGAGCTGGGGCACCTCTCCAAGGACGAAAACCCCGTGTTTGTCTCTGCTGTAAGAAATGTTAAAAATTTGAGGTAATTACCTTGAAATTTGTTCAAAATGATGCACCAAATTGCATCTAAGGACCCTCAAATATCCAAAAATTTTCCAAAGGGGAGGAGGACATCCCTCCCCCGGACGTCGATCAAAAACAAGGTTCAGCCCCCAGTCTTGAACAGCTTCCTACGCCTTTGGTTATGACCCCAAAAGGACGTGAGACGTAAGGAGAAGGACTTGGTGAACTGCAAGTCCGACGAAATAGGATGAATTCTGCTTGAGTTTGGCAAGTTTTGCATTTATATACGACAGTAACATTTTTTTTTTTAATTTTTAGCCACGAAATACTTGTACCTCGATGGAGAACCCGATGATAATGATGTAACTTTAGAAGATGATTCGGTCAAGTTTACTATACCAAAATCAGTCTTCGGAGGATCAAGTAAGATTAGTTATTCAATGCAATTGATCTTTTAGATGGACGGCTCAATAGCTTGTTTTATCCTAAAGGAAATATTAAGAATGAATCGTCGATATCATGCAGAGTTGCTTGTTTCACAAGGCCAAGTGTAAATTTTCAAATCTTATTAAGACGAAAAAAAAAAACTTTGCCCAGAGAAAGAAAGGTTATTCTCATGGCATTTTAAGTTGGAAAAGCACCAACAAACCTGTATCGATGATTTTCGCCTCAAAGTGAAATTTTACTTTGAGATTAAACAACATTTATATTTCTTTCGATGACAATACAAGGAGGCCTCCTGTTTATTAAAGTAGCCATCTTTGTATATAGACCATATACATTTGACGTCACAAACAGGAAGTGCACCTGCCGTGCATTACAACTTACACCAACACAAAGGCAGACAACTGATTTGTGTACCGGTCGAGGATACACGCGTAAGTCTTCTACGCGTGCGTACAGTGTCCTTCATTTTTTGTCTTCTTAAATAGCGTCGCGTGACGTCGGTGCATAAGGTCTAGCAGACCATAGACCCCTTTCCAAATAGTAATTACAAAGGATCGTGGGATATGCAGCTTTGGTGTGCGTCGTTTTCGTCAGTGGTATTTTACTGTGGCCCAAAAAGACGCGTACCAAAAGTTTTTCCCATAATCCCAAGGTCTATTCACGGTTACCACTGGTTGACACTGGTTGGCATAGAGCATGAGCAAGGACAAATGCATGCATGCTAAGTTTTGCGCATGTAAATGCTTGCGTGATTGCACGCAGAGAGCAGACGAATTAGATTCTACTTTTCATTGTGACGACAGAGTGAGCACGCCTTATCATCTCATTTGCTAACCAGTCTTGACGTCATTTGTTTGTAAACATAAATCTAGCTGCAAAAGTTTAGGAAATAGTAAGTCTCTTCAATTTTACATTTATTAGTACGACTTCTGTTCTGTTTGCCATATTATTTATGTTAATTTTCAAGTTGCTACGAACGGAGAACACTTTCCCTAGTACACAGACCTCTGATAAGTATAAACATAGCCACAGACATGGCAATTAGTACAATGTAACTGTATTAAAAGAGATTGTACCTGTATGTAGAAAATATTATTGACATAAATAGTAAAGTAAATGTGTACATACTTACTTGAAATGTGATTTTGTTGAAAATTTGTGAAAAAGTAAAACTATGTTTGTGATTGAAAAGTTTAAAAAAATATCTTGTTACCAGAAATATTTTCGTAACGAAGGGAGACTCTGAGAAATAATTTTAAAACGTTTGCACTTTACAGTGCTATCATTAAAATATTTTAAGGTTTTGAAAGGAATGAGTAAACTCTCTAATACGAGTTATATGACTTTACGTTTGTTGCAGAGCCGAAAGTACTTTTGACCATTTTCAGTGAAGGCCTTAGCGATTTCTTGGCATGGACTATTGGAAAGTAAGTAAAGTGATTTTTTTCTGTCTCTTCCAAAGTAAAAAAAAAACTGGAAATTATACTAGTTGGGCCGTTCTAAGTATAAAGGCATAGATCTGTGCTACAACAAGTCTTTTAATTCAACTAATTCCTTATTCATAACCTGCCTTTCACCTTCATTTCAAAATATCTCACAAAAGAGTTGCACTTAAAACTGGGACTGAGAACTAAATATTGCTTAGGTAAAATCAACGCTTAAGACAGTTTAGGCATTAACACGGTACCATGGAACTTGAATTCACAGCTGAGAGACAAAGAACGTTCACCAACATCAGAAACACGAAACATGAAACAAGTTTGTCTCACGCTTGTTTCGCGCGTCTTTGGTGTAGCCTGCATACCCGCACACGATGGTTACAAACTGAGCCGTAAAACCTCATCTAACTAACTAACGCACACGATGAGAGGTCGACGCAAACAAGAAAACATAAAACCGAGGGCGAAAAATACACAGCTGTTCAGAAAGTAACTCTCTGGCTGTCCTAGCCGTTGTGTGACGTGTTCTAGATGGTCTTCCTTCAGGAAGCCAAAAAAAAAAAAAAAAAACATTGCGGCCGATATAGCGCTTGACAGGGGGCAGGGACCACGCCTCCCCTCGGAGAAGGTTTCCCTCCCTCCGTTTGGGGCCGAAGTCGGTACGATAAAGTGTGTAGTCCTCGACGGCGACCAGTCGCCAGAAGATCAAGTTGCTTAGTTCCCACCTGCTCAACATGCTTTGCTTTCACCTGGCAGCGCCTTACTTCTTTTCCATGTGAGCCCAAAAATTTTGGCGCGCTTCGTACTTGAGATTTTGTTGTTCAGAGGGGGCATTTTCCCCAGTCAGAACCTTTTCCCCCAAATGCCCCCACGTAGCCCCTGAAGTATATTGGCCTGACGGGAGGAATAGCCTAATACATTAAAATTATTAGGAATCTTTGCATTGGATAATGTATTATGGACCAAACAATACCTATCCTGACACTCAATTTTTACCCAGAGATATGCTAAAACCTCAAAGCTTTCGGGGGCTTCTCCCTCTGAACCCCCACCAGGGACCCTATGGCGGGCCCCTGGACCCCACCCGTTAAAGCTCTATTTCGCACTTCGCGCGAAAGTCTTTTGGCCCCAACAGTATCGTATTCCCCCTTTTCCCCCATTTTTAAATTCCTGGTGCCACTGCATGGTTATGATCTAGCAGAGCCACAGCAGGACCAGATTGTACCCCAATTCCTTATTTTATGTATTGATTGGCTTAAATATTCCAATTGCAGAATGTACCATTTCAAATACAATTTGAAAAATATCTTTAAAATGTTCGTTTTTTCAAAGAAAATAGTTGAGATAGGTAATAAATATAAATATTTCACACGTTATTGTGGCTCTGTGACATCACAGCAGATTTACTTGAATTCCCGAAAATGGTGGCCGTTTGATGCAGCAAACCAAATGATCGTGTTTCCGGATAAGAACAAGATTTGATGATACTCTTCGTAGGTTCTAAGTTAATTTTTATTGATTGATTGATTGATTGACTGACTGATTTTTAATTTTACGAAATGCTTCTTTTTTAAGGTTGTGAATTCCTCCTCCTTAAAGGAGAAGTGCAGTTACCCTAGTTGCAGTACACACTAAAAACACTTGGGTCACGAGGAAACTGAACAAACTTTTGGGTCAAATTTTAACGCCATTTGTGTCATATGAAGCCTTATTTGGATCATTATTCGACCTAATGATTTTGGTCGGTTCCCCCTTGACCCAATTTTGGGTTAAGTCATGACCCAAGTGTTTTTACAATGTAACCCCCCCCCCGCATCCTGAGTTTCGTAAGTCTCTTTGCAATCACATGATAATATATTTTGTTACTAATTAGTTTAAATCATTGAGGATATCTCCTTGCTTCACCGTTTATTTGTAATATTTATGTTCAGAAACATATTCAGAGGTACTTGTAAGGTAAATAATTGGAAGTTTGCAAAACGGTTAGCTGATGTTCAAAGCAAATTTGGGGCGACTGATTTTCCTCTCTTAAACTATTTCCTTATCTTTATTAGCACTTCTATAGCCGGTCGAATGGTGAGTTTGCAATTGGGCAAAGACATGAGCACGTTTGAAGATCCAATAACACTTGTACTACCCAACGCAGGCAAGAACAATGCAGAAGTAAGTTGCACTCTCAACGAGCTTGTCGGAAAACGAAAAAGGAACTAAAATCAGAAGCTTCCTCGTATGTTTTATTATGTTGACACCGTGTAACATCTAAAGGTAAAAAGTAACCATTGTTACAGCAATGATCATCAAGCTGCAGGCATGGATCCAGGGTTTAACAATGAAGAGAGGGAAACCGCACTTCGCCCCCCACTTTTGTAAGGGCAAAGACCGAACCTGCGAGGGTCGGATTAGCGGAATCTCAGATGGGATGTCGGGGTACGTCCCCATCAAAAGCTTTTAATTTAATTAGCACGATAGATGACATTTCCTGGTATCTGACAACCACTGGAAGTGCGCAAACTTGGTAGTGCTGCTTAGAGGGATGGGGACACTGTGGACTCGTGCCTGCGCTATGTCTTTATCCTTTGTTGACATGTTCGGGAAAGTTTCATCTCACATAAATGCGTTTCAACAGGTGGGTTAGATACCCCTCCCACTTTTGAAAGAAGAGGGGATTGTCCCCCTCACTTTTACCAGACCCCTTACAAAAGTAGTAAGCACATGTTTGATTCCGTAGTTTACGATACAGCTGATCTGATGAACTGAATCTGTGAAATGAAACCTGGAAATGGTGGATACAACCACCTAATAGACTAAAATCGTGGGAAATGCGTCAGAATACACCGCATGTCACCTGGCCTACACATTTTTTCAAGGGCCCTGTGTCACGGATCCCTTACTTATAGGGTTTCTCAATTCGCGTTTGAAGAAGTTCTGGTAAACGTCACTCCTTCCCCTCCCCCAACACCAACTTCGAGAGGCTGTTGGTGCTCTTGGGAATCATATTATATTCATACTTCCTTCAGGGTGGTGGGCAGACCGTGATCTTGATCTTGAAGTTACAATAGACCTTATGCATTGACGTCACTGACGTCATTTTGGAGGCAAAACAATGAAGCACGTGGTACACACGACGTAGACTTCACACGTGCCTGTAGGAAGACTAACACGCGCATGTAATTTGTTGGCAAATCACCTGTCTGCATTTGTTGGTGTAACTTGCAATGATATGCGCTTGCCTCCAAACAAGGGAGCACTTTCTGCTCTGAGACGTAATATACATGAGGTCTATAAAAAGCAAAACTATACATTTGCGGGCTTTTTAAATTAATTAGATATAACTCACAGGTTAAGAGATCAATAGACCTTACGCATACGACGCAGGGGCGTCGATTTGATTTTGGAAGTGGGGGGCATCTGACCTAAAACTTCTCTCCTGTTCTGGTGAGGAGTCTATAAGAGGAGGGTACCCAGATGCAAAATTGCGCCAAATGTTTCAATATATGGGGTTACTATGAAAATTGGGGGTATACTTCATTATCCAAAGGAAAAACTGCATGTAGGCTCAGCCAGGGGTGGTGCTTTGATTTGCCGACATGGGGCCAAGCGCTCTGACTGGGCCCAGCTACTCTAAGCCCTGATACATGCAATGGGTTGCCGAAATGACGTTGACCACAAAATATAAGGCGCGCGAAGAGCGCCGAAAAAATTGAGGTTATATTGAAAAAAGATTTAATAATTTTGTTTTCATTAAGAAAAGTTGGAAAAGTTTGGGTTTTTAATAGAGAATCTGCCCTACTTAAGAGCAAACCAAGAAATTTGATAGGGAGACTGTACGGTCTCCGTCGGGGAGTGCATTCTTCATCTTTCCCATTAAAGGCTCCCAGACGAAACTGAATTTTTTCCCTTACAACATATGTTTGCCACGATGGTGAAGTTGAAGGAAGAATCTTCCAAACGATAGGGAAAAGAGGTTAGAACTTCGCAACGTTGCATTTTCGTGTTCCTCTGGAATCACGACTACAGTATTTGTGGAACCTTTAACGTTGAATAAATCCAATATGTTTGAAATGACGGGCGTTACAGCTAGATAGAACTGGAGATGAAAGCGCGCGTTACGCGCGAAAAATTTTTGAAATTATAGAAAGAATTGTGACAGAACCGGGCGCGGATCCAGGTGGGGGCGCATCCGGCGCACGCCCCCTTTTTTCGATGACCAACGATTTTTTTTTTTTTTTTGCCTGAGCAAATGAGCAAATAGATATGGAAAATATGCTTCCCAGGTGCTGGGAAATGGCATCTAAGCGCATCTAGAATTCAAATTGTCTTGGGGGAGGACCCCCAAACCCCAGCCGTGGCTTCGCGCCTTCGGCGCTCCGTCGTTGGCCTTCGGCCGACGCTGTGTGCGTCCCCTCTTTCTCAAAATCCTGGATCTGCGCCTGAGAACTTACTGCCTACGGACCTGCCTTCTGAACATATCTATGTCTTCACCACTACTCGCCCTCTATGTAGTGTTTTAGTTACCTCACTTTTTAGTTTCAGGTGACAAAAAGTGGGGGACAAATGTGTTAGTGTCCCCTCCTCTCAAAAAAGTGGAGGGGACATGTCCCCCGTCCCCCCGTCCCCCCAAATCGACGCCCCCTGCAAATGTGTGAAGTTCATCTGCTTCTATTACGAGAAACATGGCAAAGTATTTGAAAAAAATTTTACCTGAATGTCAATGTACATATTAAAATTTATTATAAAACCCTCCTTTTAAATCAGAGTCTGTAGGCACGTTGAGATTACACTGATCTTTATAAGAGTTATCCTGTAAAATGTACAGTCAATTATTGCAAAGATGTTACTTTACGAAATGCAATAGGAGTCTGCATCGCTGGCTGTGCCATATTTTTAAATCAGTTAGCTGTAACTATTTATTGTGTGAAGCCCGACATGTTTGAGCAAAGTATCTCCGTTCTGAAGTGTATTAAATGTTAACTTTCCAAGTAATGTCTCTGATTTATAGAGAGAGTGTTTGAAAGCGAAGTCTTTTTTAAAACTAACCTCAAAGGCATCTATATTCTTTTTCAGGAATTGAAGAACAGCACAGCGGTTTGTCATTACCTTGACCTCGACATGTAAGTACTGATAGCCAGAGTTGTTGACTCTAGTCGCTGACTTGGACTCGAGTCAGACTCGAGTCGCACTTTTTCTTGACTTGCGACTTGACTTGACTTGAAGACAAA
>WURT03161034.1:0-10719 GCA_009936505.3 Holothuria glaberrima | reverse complement strand
GCTAACTTGAGATATCGTGTTTACAAGGTTTTCGGTTTTTTACCTCTGGTGACCTCAGATGACCTCTGACCTCCACCGAAAACAATAGGGTTCTTCCTCTCAACATGACAAATCCATATACCAAGTATGAAAAGTGTCGGTCATTGCAATCTTGAGATATCGTGTTTACAAGCTAGGCGTCACATACACACATACATATACACACACACGACATCACCATCGCATAGATTCCTTGCCTGCCTTCGGCAAGGAATCAAAAAGGCACTTAAAATTGAGAATTTGTGAACATTTGAGCAGTTCAACACTTTCCTAAAAATAGCACCATTTTGCACCTTAGCCATCTTACATACAGAAAAATTGCTCAGATAGTAGGTTTGTCACCCCGGCTTTAAACACCCCTAAATAGAAAAAGACACCATATAATGAAAATTTCTCAGTAGAAGTCAGTTCCAAGCTTTGTCAAAGACAGCCCAAATTTTCATTGAAGCGACCTTACATAAATGTTACGTCCTCCATTTAGACGTCTCCTGCAAGACACCCCTTCATGGAGGCAATGGGTGATACTGAAAGAAGGGCTCCTCCTGGGTGCCAACCACCCTATAGGTACGCTACTGGACGCTGTCATGTACTGCCCCCTAGATATTCCGCCCAGGCTACGGCCCTGTTTTCACGTCTTTAACGGTTGTTTAGAATAGATCTTAAAAATGAGGGGGTCGCTACATCAGACAATCGTCACAGTATGTCGCTGACACCATTTGAGTTTAAGCCCATAGAGCTAAGATAAGCGCTTTTCCATCTATTTTCGAACCATTCAATAAATTTGTACCATGTTCGTTCCTAGAGTCACATGAGTACTGAAAGAAACGAAAATAGCGTAGCGCTAGAAAAGGACTTTGCGAATGAAGTCAACATTCCCTGCATTCATAAACACGTGTCGAGAATAACTCGCACCGTGGTGATATATAAAGAAACACTGACAAACTCGTGAAACTGTAACCATCGAGGCGTTACATCACTCCGTTGTTCATCACACGCCACCCAAATGACGTCCATTAAATGAGAAGCACACCACATAGTACTGTTGATCTTCGCAGTTCGTAAGCAGAATCGTCGGATACGATCCCGTCGTAATTAATTGCCACCCAAATATACGTCACTGATTTTCGCCATCAAACGCCGTTCGTGCCTACGATGAGCCATAGCTTCGTGGGTGTTCCCCCCGTCACTGTTTAAAAAGCTTGGAGATTTAGTGCCTGCCAACGTAAGGTCAATGTCTTGTACTATACAAACCATAAGAAAAGGCCACACTTCGGTCGGGTTCAACTTCACAGTAGGCCATTCGTTGAGTCCAGGTGTGCAGTACGTGAGGGGATTTCTTAAACCGAAAATGGGTATTGCAGGACCAGGTCACCACGGTAACTACTTTGCTTGGAATCTTCTATTGAACAAAAGAGAATATATAAGCAGCGTAAATCTACAGTTGCCTAATTTTTGGCGGGACCATATCAGTGTGAGGATGATATAACCCTGCTTATGGTTCCATAAAAACAACGGTCAAACGCTTACTAACCATGCTTTGTCGGTTTCTTCGTAAGGCAAAGCGTTCTATAAGATCATAAGCTAACCTATGTTTAAAATTTACCTGTAGGGTGGACTCGGTGCGAATATTGGAAAACGCATTCGCCGAAAGGTGTGCAGGATCATCGGATGAGCTACATCATTGATAGTGATTGCTTACATCGAAGGATGAAATGTTCTCACTGATCTTCTGTGTGTATGTTAACTGGATCACATTTTGGGGATTTAATTTTCAACTCTTCTTGGTATATATCGTTTATTTACGTTGTAGGACTGAATTTGACAGAAATGTTAAGAAAGATGTTTGTGCGTAGACCTTGTGGATTAGAAAATCGCAATTGTACAGGAACAAACGCTTTCATAACTGACTCATAGAATGACCTACTTTTAAATGTATTGACGTTTTCTTGAAGTTTCAGACATATTGCACTCTAGTTAGGTAACCCTTACCGCTGTCGATCCTTGTATTGTAATACAACGATACAACTGATCATACAAAACAAAGAATCATGCATCTGTCTTCCATTCTCAAATGGAAAGGATTTCTCTTTGTCAATCAGGTAAGAATGTCCTTTATTTAATGCTGCTTTAAGTATTGTGCTGGTTTTATGTAAAACCTTTTATTCTGGTTATAACCCGTAAGAGAATGTAAAGCTGAATTACTCTTTTCGACACGTGAGGCGGCCTTTTTCCTGAATGTTACTTTACATGCAATATCGTACACTTTGTTACATGGATGTCCGTATAAAAGACAAGTGTATATGCGAACGGAATGAAGAAAATGCAAGTAACGACGGCAGGGACGGTGCTGGATAGCTGGCTCCTTTGCTCAGGTTTAACGTCTTCCCCAGACCCAACAGTCTGGGAGTCAACAAAATTTAAAGCACTGCGTTTGCACGCTTAAAGAATAAAATTAACACGACGTGGTCTATAAATATATTTGTTGGATAAAATTGTACTTCTAGTATTCCTGGACGTCGATACCGTCACTTCAGCGGTAAAGAGTAAAGCCCCCTTCACACTTTCCCGGATCGCACGCCCGGTCCTGCCGGATCGGGACTACGGATGCATCTGGCATTATCCATAGTCCAATACGTCATGATCCGGGATTTTCCGTAGTTACCCGTGGCAGTCCGTTCTGATCCGTAGTGGCTTTTCGATCCGTGGGAAAGTTTTGAACATGTTCAAAACTTTTTTGATTCCCACCACGGATACAATACACGTAGAGGACCCGTAGCAACCCGTAGACAACCCGTGGCAACCCGTAGACGATACGTAACAACCCGTAGTAGACCCTTTGTGCTTCCCTAGTAAGCCGTGATCATGTGATTCGTGACGGATCCACTACGGGCTGTTACGTACCCAGCCCCGGGTTGGTATAGGAACGGATCCACCAATTGTCGTTATACGTATCAACTACGGCTTGCTACGAGCTGATACGGCTTTCTGCGGGTTGGTACGTGTCATAACGGGTTGGCATGGCTGACGCCGATTGCTATACGAATCGGGCGCCTGACACTTGTCGTAGATGCCATGTAGAGGACGACGAAGCAACCACTGTCTGGCCCAACACTCTCTCCTCTTGCGCTTCTTCCTCTTTGACCAGTCGAGGTGTCCAAAGACCGCCCAAAACCGAGACTTAACCGAAACCACGCGAAACCGAAGTCGGTGTCATTTGGCCTTGGTAATTTCAGACGACGGATGGGTGGTCTGACCTGTCAGAAACCGATATCATTTCGGTTTCGGGTGGTATGCCTGTTTTTTACCCAACTCGAGAAAAACCGAAAAAGCATGATATAAATTGAATGCTTTTTTTCCATGTACAGTTGCCATTCTCCATTGAACATAACTGCCCAAACCGTGTATAGTTTATTGCCCAAGGGTGGCACTAAGATTAGCCCGACGGGGGCCAGACTCCCCACGGGGGGGGGGGTGGAGAGCGATCCAAAGCAAAGAGGGGTTTGGTGGGGCAATGTGACGACAACCTGTGTACTATACCATGTCATTGCGGGGCATGTATTGCATCATAAGGTTTGTATATACTAGACGAACATAGTTCCATGCTGATTTGATGTTTTTCCCGGAATCTAAACTGCGAAATTGCGAAGCGCGCGATTTTTATTTTTTGGGGGGAGGGGGTTAAGCCCACACTAAAAAGAATGTGTACTTAATAAAAGCTTATATAGGTCAATTGTCCCGGCAGTTGGGCCCTATCGGGCACAAATTACATTGTACTTCCCTCCTCGAATCACAAGCCGCACCGCACGACAGACACAAGAGAATATGAACTAGGCTTAGCGAAAATTCTACTTATTGAGTTACTTGAAGAGGTTGAAAGGGTTTGTACTGTATTTAGCTACAGGACTGAGAGAAAGGGGCAAAGCGTACCGAAAATTTTGGATTTTATTGCAGAAATGACCCTTTGAAAGCCAAAATAAGTAAACCAACCATGGGTGGCGACAGAATTTTCCCGGCAGGGGGCGGGCCATACCAGCGACCCCAAGTTTCGACAGAACCTATGTCAATGGGGTGGTGAGAAGGGGATATGAAGGAGCATAACTATTCCATACCATTGCAGGGCATAATTTGCATAATATCACTTAATACTTCAAGAGCCGAATTGCGTAGAATATTGATAGTGTTCTTTTGAATCTGAATGGTGAAATTGCAAAGAGCGCGAAAATTTTTGGTAGGCTTACACAAAAAATATATGTAATCATTAAGAACAGAAAAGAAAAAAAAGAAAAAAAAGAGAGAAAAACTGTAGGGGTTGTAGACTGTCTCGGGGATAACATACATTAAATCGAAACCACCTGCCACCTGGACTACCCAGTGAAATAGCCAAACTTTACTCCGTGAGCCGCTCACCAACTGGACCGTACCGCATGACACATGCAAGAGACTAGGCTTTGCGATATGGGATGGAATTTACGATCCATACATAAACTGTGTACTCTGCCTACATGTTACTTGGTTAGGTGGACATGACTTGTGCTGTCTAGCTATGTGGAATGGAACTATTGAAGAAACTGGAGTGACTCTACAGCGCGCGTAGTGCGCCGAAAATTTTGTGTTCTTATTAGAAAAATTGCTTTGAAAAAAATACTTTATCGTATCGAATAAGACTCCCCGACAAACTGTAAAAATTTCCAGACGGGGGTGCAGCCTTCTCCGACGGCGGTATGGCCCCCTGCTCGCAAATGTCGCCACCCAGTTATTCCCCCGTTATTGTCTCTGTATATGATGGCCATGTAAATTTCCGATAATTTCTTCGTATATTTTGTACTTTTTCAATTTGCACATCCTGAAGAAGCCCTTATAGTGATATATTCGTTCCATTGAAGCTTGCTTCGGGCTTTTCGGGCTGGTCTCGGGTGGTCTGAGAGCGGTTTGGGCGGTTTGGCTAGCCTCTAAACTGATGTCAATTGGTCTTGGTGGGCTGAGAACGATGCATCGTCGGTTTCGAGTGGTCATGACACACAACCATCAAACCGACGGTTGGCGGTTTGGGCATTAAAACCCAGACCGACGCACACCTTTATTGTCTAGCAGTTTCTTCTGTTTCTTCTTCTTGTATCAAACACTGCAGGCGATTGCAGTGTAGCAGCAAACCAGCCTCCGATAACAGCAGCTCTGCTTGCAACTCCATGGACACAGACATCCATAGGTCGTTCAACGTGTGATACAAGGTGTGGAATGAATGACTGAATAGGGTGGAAGGTCTTTTTTATAATATGGAACTTCTGCATTACGTCGTGTTACGAGTATCAGCCGTAACAAGACGTAATAACCCGTTGCAGAGAAGTAACAACTCGTACAAAGCCTTAGTACTGCATCAACCCCTAAGAGAGCCGTAGTGGACCGTAATAAACCGTGGCTATCCGTAGGTTATCCGTACCTCTACGGAGTGTAGACCCGGTAAGCTATTCGTAACAATCCTCAAAGGTAGTGTGACATGCCACCAAAAAGAGCTCTTTCACTTGTCAGTTAAAGAATAAAGTCCTCCAATGAAAGATCTGTTGGAATTATTTCAATATCTTTTACCGTTCTCAAAATATACGTCTTCAAAGTTTGATAGTTTCTGAAGAAACTCATTACCTATGCAAAAATAATGATGTGGAGTATTGCACAGTGTTAAGATTTCTTTTGTTAGCCCTATATAAATTATCTCTTAATGATCAGATAGTTTATAGTTTGTTGAGTGATATCAATGTTTCTGAAAGAAAGAATTTTAACTTCCATAATAAACCCCTCAGGGGATAACAATGCTATTAGTGTCCCTGAAATTAAGGTTAAAAAACAAAGGCTAACATGAGCCATATATGGTATGTCCATCTCATGAGGTCATATACTTGCATATTAAGCTCATGTTTATTCATGATACAAGTGTGAAATAGAAATTACCCTTTAAAATGGTCAATATTTGATGGATTTTAATGGGAATTGCGGCTATTTTCTGGATATTTAATGCTTTTTACATCAAATATCCAACTATGTTATTTTCATGAACATGTCGTAGTAACCCTTACTGTGGACTCGTATCAACCCATATCAATTCGTAACATCGGTGATATCATAAGTCTTGCTACTAGTCTGGACGTCTGGATGAAATTAAGTACAATGACACTTCTCTTTGTTAAAATGTTAAACAAGTTTTATTCAGAAGAACACAACTTAGTTAACATAGTATTTTCAACCCCCATATCTTTGCTAGTACTTTTAAAATTGTTCTTTGTCTGTTACAAGGAATCAGTTGGAACAAGGTCTAATTTATTGTTAAAATATCATGCTAAGACCTGTACAGTTTTTACGACACTGGTGAAGCCATAGAAGCAAGAGAAACATGAAATATTTTGGTAATGAAGCCAAAGTTTATAACAGAGGATTGAATGTCTGATTTATAGCTTTTTATTTGACAGCATATGTCACAATGTTTTGGACATATAGAAGAAGAAAAAAAGAAACATTAACGTGAAAGTAGGACATCCCCAATCAGCCAACTCTAAAGAAAGAAACCGGCCGCATCGACGACACTATCGAAATAAGATACCGCAACGTCATTGTTACCTGGCAGTCTACTATATATTTATTAGGAGAGTGCTTGCACGTTCGAAGTGAAAAAAAAAATTGGTCTGCGATTCAAACTTCTACCCAAGATGGTTAACGGTAATATGATATTCGTGCATGGTGAGGAACTGCATCGTGAAGGGATATATAGCTCTTACCGACTGTTACGGCATATCTGTATTATTCCTTCTTTTGTTAAAGAAAACTGTATTTTCACAACATTTTTAGACTTATCTAGCCAGAGAGGTCCAAAATCGTCTAGCGTGCCATAAGTCCTGAAATCGACATAAGTTGAATAAAATTGAAATATGTCATTTCTTCGTGATCTGATTGGATAAAACTGACATATGTAAGATAAACCGACATATTTCGAACAAAATAGACATGTGTAAGGTTTCTAGTACTTTCATTGGTCGAAGAAAGTCATCCGTTCCTTCCTTATAGGCTATATTCTGATTGGACAAGACTCTGACATTTGTACAATTTGATTGACGTATGTCAGGTTTCTCGTCCTCTCATAGGGTAAATATTATCACCTGTTCATTTGTAGTACTCTGATTGGACAGAACTCGTTAAACGTACAATTAAATTGTACATATGTTCAATTAATTCGGCATATTTAAGGTTTCCCGTACTCTCATTGGACAGATATTGTCACCTGTTCCTTTCTAGTATATTCTGGTTGGACAAAATTCTACATAGGTAGGTACAATAAAATTGTAAATATGTAAGGTTTCTCGTTCTCTCATTGGACAAACATAGTCACCTGTACCTTTTTGCAGTGTTCTGATTGGACAAAACTGAAATATGTACAATTTGATAGTCTTGTACCGAGAAGCCGATACTATCGACACCAATATTTCAGTTCTCAATATCGGCCGATACCGATCAGATACCGATATTTAGGAAATAAGCATTCTGCAACTAACCATAAGCCACGGGGCACCACGATGAAGTGTCCTTTCATCTTGATGAGGTTAAATACTGGAACTTGTATTCAAAAATACTCAAATAGTGTACCATTTTCATGACGTATGAGACGATAAATATCGGTAGGTTAAAATCGGCGTAAAAGTAAATTTTGCCGTTACCGATACCGGAAGAAAATGGGGAATATCGGCCAATACCGATGGTGAATGCCGGATAACCGTCCCAACACTACAACTTGATTGTACAAACGTCTAAGTAATGCGAAGTATGTAAGTTTTTCATACTCTCATTGGGCAAATATGGTCACTTGATCCTTACTATTAGTCTGATTGGACGAAATCTACATATGTTGAATTTAACTTCACATAAATGTCGAAGTAAATTAAACACATGTCAGGTTTCTTCGTGCTCTCATTAAACAAATTTTGAAACTTGGGTCAACTATTGTTTTCAGGTGCTTTGAATGACAGGCCCGTAGTTAGAGGTGCACCGGATATCTTTTTCCGGTCGGCCTATCCAGCCGGATAGTGAAAAATTATCCGGCTGCATTCTTGAAGGAATCCAGCCTGATTTTTCTCGAATCCCAGACAGAATTACGTCCATTATTTTAAGACTGGGGTTGTTTAAAGAGGAATTTCAAAGCTCTGCAAGTTTTTCTTTTTTTTGTCCATATTACATCTAGAAATCGACCCATTAAGGTGTTGTTGGGATTTAGGTAGTCCCATTTCATTGTAACACTGACAGTGACACAACTTCCATTTTGTGGTCTTGGAGAAGGTGCACATGTCCAAATACAGTAGTGGAGATAACAATGAAGACAAATTCCAAGATAAGCATATCCACAGTTCCTCTTAGTGACTATCTGTAAGCTTGCACTATCACAAAGTTAACCACCAACTCCCCTGCCTTCACGCATAGCCCCTTCCCCACTCTCGCCCACAATGCTATGTTTAATGTTTTTCTTTTATAAAATCCGGTTCCTCTGTGCCGCATAGAAAATTGAAAACTGCTATTGCCTTAACACATCTCTCCCCTGAAAGTATTCCGTCCCTTCTGCAAAGCTATCTCGCCCTCCTCCCCCCCCCCCATTCAGTAACTGGTGACGGTGACTACGGGCCTGTCATTCAAAGCACCGGTTGATAACAGATGATTCAAGTTTGTTCAATGAGAGCACGAGAAACCCCACTTATGACAGTTCTCGCTGAGCTGAGATTATAGACAACACATCAAAAATCTTAAACTTCTTGGACGGGGTGCTTCACTCCTAGTGGTGGAGCCAGGATATGCCAGATGGGAAGGGGTATGGAATAGCATCCCCAAAGGGGACTGAAACATTTTCACAACAATAGTCCCTAGTATAATAGTGATGGTATCCAGGCAACATGTAACCAATCAAGACCATAAATATATAAATGACGTCATAGAATGACTGTAATAGCACATCTTGCACAATAAAGGCTAAAAGTTGATGTGCGCATGTTCAGTGCTAATTTAATTCTTTGTCCGGAAGCTGGACTAGAAGAATACACATCGCGCGAAGCGAGCGAAAATGTTTGAGGGATAGATAGAAGCATCTGTTGTCACTGAGATTCAAAATAGATCCACCGCCCTATTTAATGGGACTGTTGGCTCTATAGCATTCCAACCGGTCTGTCCTACGAGTAAGTTTCCCTACCCTTACAGAAATTTTTGGAAGCTATGTAGCCTTTATCTCAATGGGTTTGTATGCAAACTATGAAAGAAAACGACGAGACGAAGAGCACCGCAAGTTTTACAATCATATTAGCAGATTTTTATGTACAGATAGAAAAATCTAGACTTGCTGGGAGCAAAACTGGATCAACTGTTGGGGCGGTTCACCCCTATTGGGGACAGAATGCCTCTGTTTTGTGTCCACACAGGCTGCCCAGTGACATTGCCAATCCTCCCGCCATGAGTCGTTTTCTGTGTCGTAGGAAAAATATAAGGGAACAACTGTGCGATTAGTGATGAAATTGAAGACCTTTGCCGAGGCCTGTGTAGGTTACCTATAGGGGTTGTACTGTGTAGGCTATCTGAAATGGAAATGTGGAAGAAACAGTGAAAATACGGAACTTTAAAGAATAGAGAATGTGCCTTCCTTGGGAGCAAAAACAGGCAGACGGTCGGGGAGATTGGTATTCGTAAGGAATTGCATTATTCATAATAACCACCAAAGCTAAAATGGAATTACAGCTCGTCCAAGGGGAGGACATGGTCCCTCCCCCACCTTGCACCACCCCGGGAATCATATGCATTGTACCGTATCTACCCGTTGTCCTTCGACTACGGTACGTTAGGCCTTAGTCAACTGCATGCTACCGTTTTGACAACAACAATAGCACAACTATGTGATTGAGGATATAACTCCTGACCTTTCAGGAAAATACAAATTGACGAGTGTCTTGACATGCCCCTAGGTCAGGGGTATCCTCAAAAAGCCTTTTGAGGCGGTATCGAAAAAATTGCCCTCCGTTAGAGCAAAAAAGCAGTTAAACCGATTGAACAATACCGATGTCAGGGATTATTCTTTATCGTGCTTTATGGGGGCTCCCGAGGAAAATAAATGTCGACGAATGCTATTCGCACACTTTCGCGATGTTAAACACGATATATAACGAGCTCTGACATCGCCTCTGGGCTCTTGTCATATCGTCCTTAGCACGTACTAATCTCGTGATAAGCTCGGCATACATAGTAACACATATATCGTATTTAACATCACGAAAGTGTGCGAGTAGCATAAATCATGTGAATATTTATCTTATAACAACAATAATAAAGTTACTTAAAACGTAAACATGTTGACTCCCCGACGATATTCATTTCTTCCGACAGGGAATCAGAGAGGGCTAGTCCTTCCCGTCCCCCTTCTCTGGTGCCAACCCTCTTCTCTTCATAGGATTATTTTTTCCTTGGAGTATTTCTCACAGTCACTTGCCCTTCGGGGCAAGGGAGATTCATTCGTGACAGGGCTTGAGAACACCTTATGAGTTGTTAGCCTGTTAGTCATATTGAAGCCATACATGGCTCCTGTGTATATATATATATATATATATATATATATATATATGAGTCAGTCAACGCTGTATTAAATAGTCGCTCAAAGACCTTAGGTCATTTTCC
>WURT03161023.1:0-10720 GCA_009936505.3 Holothuria glaberrima | reverse complement strand
TGTTAGGCAGGAAACCATGCTGAGACAAATTCAGTAAACCATTATCTAAAAGATACTTAAGCACATGATCCTTGACCACAGATTCCATGACTTTACAAGCTACACTGGTTAAACTAACATGCCTATAATTGCAAGGCAAGCTCCGATCCCCTTTCTTAAATATAGGAGTAACATTAATGTAACATGATTACTACATAATGGTAAAAAGTGTCTTGTCACAAAGTTGTAATAAATGATTCTAATCATTAATTACTCTATCACTGCTATTTCAATTGTGAGTCAGATGTGCTGAATCTCTTAGTTTGATCATTTACCATCAAGATGTGAGTAAATCTCAGCAGGTGTGAAAAATCATGAATTTTGTTAACCAACTCAATAAGCCCCTTTAAGTTACTTGCTTACAAAAGTGTTTCACACATAATACGATTGCACTGATAAGAATTGGATGCACATACCATAACATTGTATTGTAGTTACATAAAATAACCATATAGCGAGATATATCAGGGTAGGCTTCATTTTGTTGAAGGGAATCACTTGCAAACTGTTGTAAGTGCACCAAAAAAAATACCCGCAACATACTGTTCATAGTGAACCTGTTTACTAGAACACATATATAAACCTATTTGGACAGGCATACGTAACATGTGAACTTTAGTTTTGTAATGTCTCTATAGTACTTACATCTTCCAGTAAGGTTTATAGAACAATCTAACCATAAATTTTATGATTGTATTACTCAGACAGTATAAAGCATGGGCCACAAGTTACTAGTCCTTCTTGTACAGACATACTGTAATATCTGCAACCTCTGGCAAATAAAAGTATTTTGAAGGTCAGTAGAGACAGTGAAGTATTTTTGAAGAGATGGATTTTGTATTCACTGAATCAAACCTGTTTTATAACCACTTTCTATTCCTAATTTTCACCCATGTATCCAAATATATATATAAATATTTTTATATATATATATTTTTTTAGCCTCATTACTCATGTTTCCCTTCCTATGGTTACTGAAAATGTGAGAAATTGTATTGCTTTTGTGGAAAGGGATTGCATATGATTACTACATAATGGTAAAAAGTGTCTTTTTTATTTTTATATCTATAAATATTTTTATATATGTATAAAAATTGTAAATCCAATTATGATGCAAAAGGGAAATTTGCATGTCAGTATTCCTCCACACACAAAAAAGACATGAAGTCATAAACCTACTATTAATTTTTTTCTAAAACAAATATCAATGAAGTTTGGTAGACATAAGCGTAAAAAGGGAGGGGCAGGGGGGCATTTGCCCTCCCAATTCAGGCAAAAATAGTGGATCCATTTGGGCAAATGAGACAGCCAAGACATAAATTATGCCCTTTTTGGGGGCATTGAATGTGCTCTCTAATCTCTCTATTTTTTGATCAGCTAATGTTTAGGCTGTTCAATGGTTTATTATGACAACCATACCTACACAAGGGGGAGGCCATTGAGCCATGCTCCCCCTCACTGATGCCAATTTTTTCCCCTAAAAATACATAAATATTTTAACACAAGTTTTTCTTCAGAAGGTAGCATATTTGGCACCAGACTGCATGTAAGGACACCAGATTTTTTCAAAACTTTTGAAAGGGGAGGGGGACACCTAGGCAGCCAAAAATTCCTCAGCTTTCTTACCACAGCTCCGACCATGGTAGGGCAGAAGTTGGGTGTGTGTGGCTGCTAGTTGGACTGAACAAATTGAACAGTTCAAGACAGCTCTGCCAATAATTGTTTATTGTGACACATTAAAAAGGTTATGGACTAGCAGTATGTATTCATTGCAGGGCATGTGAGCTCTGAGTACGTAAAATATGTTTGACAGTCATGCAAGATGTCAACTTTGCCCTCCCGAAAAACTACGACAATCCTACTTTTGTCCTACTTTCGCTCTTTAAAATCCTACTTTTTTCCTCTTTTACTGAGAATTTTGGTCCTACTTTTATTCTACTTTTTCACCTGGGTCCACTTGAAAGCCTGCTGTGAGCTTAATATACAGCTCTATGTAGAAAAATTGTAAAAAATGAAACACCCACTAGTTGTTACAGTAATTGAGATGCAATGACTTTACTTATTTAGGAAATTGCAAGTACTTGTTAAAGTATATGGATCTATTTCAGGGAATGGAAACTGAAACCAGTTAAACCTCTGGCTAATCTCAACAAATTCAACCACACCTATTCATTCTCTGATTTTATTGCAGCTTCATACATGGACCCTACAGACATACTTTTGGTTTGAAAGAAATGTCACAGCACAATTGCACATCTATGTTCTGACGTCTCTTTGTTCCGACATCTTTATATTCTGACAAGTCAGCATGAAGCCTTCAGTGTAAGGATAACCTAACCCTTATCCTGGCACTAACCTCATTGTAGACTTATCCAAAGGGACATCAGAACAAGCGAACATTGGAACAGCTAGAGAACAGTACCATATGTCAGCACAACGTCATACATACATTCTTAATTGTGACAAATGTTATTTTAACTCAGTGGATATTGTATCACTTTTATAATTTCAGAACCATAAGAGTAACCTATCTTAATTTTAATCAATCTATTTGTCAAAACTAGATTAGCCCGTTCTCCAGAAGAAATAAATATATGCACAGCACCACCACATTGATATTTATGTTCATGGCATGGAGCAGGTGTTTTAATAGCTGTCACATACATTACGAAAATTTTCCCCATACCAAAACGTGGACCTGATACTGCACTTTTCCTGCAAAAAGTGTTGTATCACAACTCCTAACCTGACTTCCTGTTTCACACCTTTGCTTTACGGAACGCCAAAAGGGCAAATTTCTTTGATGATGGCTTCTTTTTCATGATGGAGATCACTTTTACAGTGATGATGAACACTTTTACAGTGATGATGAACACTTTTTTCATGATGACAAGCACTTTTACAGTGATGACAAACGCTTTTTGGATGATAAAGAGCACTTTAACAGAGATGACGAATACTTTTTTCATGATGAAGAACACTTTTACAGTGACGACGATCACTTTTTGAATGATGTCGACCCAAAATGACATGATATAGGCCTAAAGTAATTTGATGACGGCGCAATTCCATTTAATAACGATGCAAAAGTACACCACAAACACTTTTCATTAGATGGCAATTTTTTTCATGATGGCGGCCCAAAGTAATTTGATGACAGTGCAATGACATTTAATAACGATGCAAAAGTACACCACAAACACTTTTCATTCTATGGTAAGTTTCTACATGATGGCGGCCCGAAGTAATTTGCTGACGGCACTATTACATTTAATAAAGATGCAAAAGTGCACCACGAACACATTTCAGTCGATGGCGACGATAATGTCACCCTAACCAGTCTGGGAAGCAATTCCTGTTTCAAAATTTTCTCTTAAAAAGTTTTAATTTCAAATAAATATAAAATATTTAATAATAAAATTTTTTTTGAATTGGTTGTCTTTTTGCCCTGATCGTCGCCCATACCTTCCAAAAATTTTTATATGCACGTGCGATATGCAATGTTCTAAATAAGGCCTTGTAATCATAATCAGGACCGTGAAATTTTTGGCATTTAAGTATTTTTCTCAGGTCCCTAACGTTTCATTTTCGTTTACCACTTGAGAATTTTGGTTACTTCTACCCAAAAAATTTGCTTGGGTGATGAGTGTCTGTCTTTTAGTACTCTACCGAATAGCAAGCCGTGAAAGGAACACAAACACTTCTGTCATGATTTTATATAAGGGCCGAGTTGGCCCGGGGCCAACTTGACGTGGGGTGACTTGACTAGGGTCGAGTTGGTTTAAGGCCGACTTAGCATGGGGACTAGTTGGCATGAAGACGAGTTGGCTTGGGCTTAGGTGGTCATTGGTTGAAAGTTTGCTGGTAAGCACCGATCAGTTTTTTATTAAAATGAAGGGCGCCACTGTATTTTCGATCACGTTAATGCGCGTCATCATGTAAAAAATTGTCATCAAATGAAAAGTGTTCGTGGTGTACTTTTGCATCATTTTTAAATGCAATAGCGCCATCATCTAATTACTTTGGGCCACCATGTAAAAAATAGCCATCGAATGAAAAGTGATCGTCGTGTACTTTTGCATCGTTATTAAATGTCATCGCACGGTCATCAAATTACTTTGGGCCGCCAGCATGTAAAAAATAGCCATCTAATGAAAAGTGTTCGTGGTGTACTTTTGCGTCGTTATTAAATGGAATCGCGCCGTCATCAAATTACTTTAGGCCTTCATCATGCCATTTTGTGACATCATTCAAAAAGTGATCGTCGTCACTGTAAAAGTGTTCTTCATCATGAAAAAAGTATTCATCATCTCTGTAAAAGTGCTCTTCATCATTCAAAAAGCGTTTGTCATCACTGTAAAAGTGCTCATCATCATGAAAAAAGTGTTCTTCATCACTGTAAAAATGATCTTCATCATGAAAAAAGAAGCCATCATCAAAAACTTTTGCCCTTTTGGCATTCCATATTGCTTTGCCTCTTTCCAATTGCTCAGTCAGGCTGCTGGTGGCACCAGCGCTCACTAATCTGCTTGTGTTTACTCTGTGAGACTAAAGCCTTGGTGTAGGCCCTACTCAAGTTTGCATACAAGAGTAACTAGTTGATAAGTTAATCCTTTTAGGGGAAATGAGGAAGGCTGGATGACTAAACTTTAGGTGTGAATAGATAAACAACTGGCTGACCATCATGGTATGGGAGCAATTTTCCTCATGTAATTTGTCATATGATGCATGTTGGTATTGAAAGTTTACAAGATAATGTGCACTGAGACTCAGTCAACGCCTAACGAATAGGCCACCTGTGCATTGTGTTATTACAGTATTGCCTGTAACTGTGAGTGGTTTGGTCAGGGCTTCAATACTGGCCCTGAAGTTCATGAAAGGGGATCATCATGCAATATATTTCATATCAAATGAAAGATTATTGCCTTCTGAACAAAACTTGTGTTCAACAAATTTTTTGTGAGAAGTTAGGTGCTTTCTCATGAAAAACAAAGACTTGAAATCTCATTTCTGTATCGATACCACACTGTATGAAGTGGTTGGTCCTGACATGAGGGCAGCTGCAAATAAGGGTGTGGTTCTGAAAGAGTTAAGACTGGATTGATCCTCTGCTTATTGATACAGTACACATTTCAGGATGATTTGATTGGAAACATTTTTGTAAAGTTCTGACATACAAATGCTTTTGTCTCCAAAAAAGTGTTTACCTTGGTGATTTCAAGCAATCTAGCCTTAACATATAAACTTTTCAATTAAATTTACAATTGCATTAATATGTATTTTAGTAAAGTATATTATGTTGAAATTTTGAATCACCTTTGCTTTTACACCTGATGCAATATTGATCTGATCTAGACAGTTTTCTTTGTTCCTTTCTTTTTTTGGGAGAGAGAGAGACTAAAGCAATTTTTTCTCAATTTCATCCAATATTAGTCTGATTTCCTGCTAGATACAGTTGTCATGGTTATAGCCTAATCTGTAGAAATCAACTTAAAACACTGTATCCCCTTTGTGAAGTTGAGAAATAAGGACAATTTATCCTGGGTAATTTACATACAACCACATTTATCCTGACATTTTATGTGATGTGTTTGGAAAGTGAAATATACTTAATGCTTGTATCAGTATGCTGATGAAAAATGACTTGAGCTTGTCACTGTTTGCAACTTTTCTTATTTGAAAGAACTCCCTCTATTAAAGCAATTCATATGTTGGGATAAAACTCTATCAAGTGAAACTTATATATATTGCAACGTAATACACTTTTGATTTTACAATATGTACTGTACAAGATACTTCACATCTTGGAAGGAAATTGCATTCATCCCAATATTGATTGTGAATAAGTGTAAAGGTGAATTGCGGATAAAGAATAAAGAACATATCATTGTATTAACCCATTGAATTAATCATCAAAGTAAATAATTGAACACTTACCACTCACAATGCTGTTAACATTGCAAATGCTGGCCATGTTAATGCATAAAAGGACATTGTCAATTGACTAAATTCATTTCAGGTGAGAGAAAATTTGCAAGTGCACTTGGAGAAAAAGTTGCTCACCTCACTCTAGTCCACCTGGCAATGAAAGTGCACAAATGTATCAGCAGTGTAGTGTACACTAACAACATCTCTTCTTAACTTTTAAGATCTGATTGATTGGATGGTAACTAATTGTTAGAGAACCTTTAATTGTAAGCCCTGAAACTACAGTCACACCTTTCATTTGTTAGTAGGCTACAGAAGATGAAACCTTTAGTTTTCATTTTGGAAATTGTAGACAACTTAAATCTCCAAAGGTGGCCAGTTTCATGTTGTGTCACTAAATGCATAAGTAAATCAGTGTTTGTTACTTACATTGTAATCAGAATTTTTTGTTAAAATCTAATTCCTAAAATGAGGGAGAAGTAAACTGAACAATTTTTAGACTTCTTGTATACTTCTTTGTTTTATTTATGGTCAATTGTTTGTGCTAACTTTCAAATTAGTAAATAGAATAAATCCCAGTGCAGAAGTCACTTTAAGAAATATGTAGAAGTTTTTCTCTTTGTGTAGATCTTCCACAGTAAGACTGTCACATACTTTTATACTAGATTAGTTTAAGGAGCCTTCCTGTGTTCTATATAGCAGAACATAATTGTGTGAGGTTTCAAAGTCAAGTTTATGACATATATAATGCACTTAAACAGGAAAGTATAAAAGTGACATGAGTTGGGTCTATGAACAATCACTCTTCATCTGGCACAATCTTAGTTGTTAACAAGATCATTTAGATTGTGTTGAGTCTGCTTGATCTGAATAGGTGCACCAATTGCTTGCTTTGCAATATTTGGTAATTAGTTTCATTTAAAATGTTAAATCAATGTACCATAGAAGGACCCAAAATTACTACTTATGAGACAAGCAAGTCGATTCTTTTCTTCTTATTTCTGATATACAAAATGTACATCCATAATTGCATGTGATAGCTACGAGCCAAAGCTATCAGGTGCAGGGGGCACAATCCTCGTATAGATCATCCTTTCATCTTTGTAATCCTGTTCCCATGAACACACTGTCCTTGTCTACTGTTGCTTTAATAAAGTTTCTAACTTTTGTATGCTCTGTAGATCATCCATTCGGTTGGAACCACCTATATTGTCCCTAACCTTTTTATTTGAACATCACCTTCCTGCAGTTGGTGCAGTATATACTTAATACCTGGTGGAAGTTAATACCACTGTGGAATATAGGGGGCTCTCACAGATCTATAGGTCATCTTTTTAAAACATCACCTTACTGCAGTACTTTACCCAGCTTTATAACGCTGTGGAAGAGGGTGCTCTCACTCATAGGGCTTCTTCTCTCATCCTACATTGCAGCTATGGATGGCAAGCAACACATCAAGTACATATCTGGTTCTTTTCCTCATTTAGAATAAAAATTTGTATGCTGAAGAAACATCAAGTATCTCCTTTTTTATGTGGAAATTTTGTCATTGTGAAAAATGTTTAGAAAGAGTGTAGAAATTAAAACTTGTAACTTTGATATTTATTACATTGAGTTGTAATTAATGTCACAATTGCGGTAGCATCATTTTAATTAACACCCATTTCATGAAAACTGTGGCAGTCAAAATTGGAAACTGAAACTTCTTATTGTTTGATTCACAATTGAAGTCCCTTTCTGATGAAGTGACTGCTTATCTCTTTCTGCAGTTCCTGTTTATAATGTATTACAGTTTACTGAAGACTTTTCAAAAGTGCCCCATCTCTTACAAGTAATGTAAGGAAGCCTGTATTTGCCATGTAAATCATTTTGTCAGTCAGTGTTTTCAGTGTTGGGTTTTGCCTTGACTAACGATAATTTCTATGAAGGGATTCAATAAGTAGTAGGTCAAAGAAGCTCTTTCTTCGCTCCAGATATGTTAAGGAATGTAGGTTAACAATAGGTGACTACATGCACTTTGATATGAATCCAAACTATTCCTGACAAATGCAAGCCATTTTGATTGGAAAATTCTGCAAATACATCAATGTCAGTATTTGTGTGTTATACCTTTTTCCAAAATTGCATTCTATCCACCACTTTATAAACTGCAGAAAGGAAAGGCATTGGGGTGTGCTACACAAATACATAGAAAAGTCAACCTTGTTGGATGGATTTATCCATGCTAGCAGCACTGAACATATGATAGTCCTTAGCAGGTTCTCCTCCCCCCCCCCCCCTTTCCCACAGCTTTAAAAGAGCTTATGTATGTTTTTTGTGTCATTTGGAATTCCTTTCCATCTCCATTCATTTCTTGTAATGGTAATATCTGCACTGTTGGTTCATTATTGCTTTCTAACACTGTAAACACTTTAGGCTATCTTACTGAAGAAAAAAGGATGTGAAACTACTTTCTTATTCAGTAAAAACAAGTATAATGTGTCATCTATACCACTACAGAACTTGAAATGATCCTTTGTAAGTGTGTAGTATCTACCTAACTGTTTTAAACTTGCTCGTGTATTAGTCCCTGCATGTGTAGCTAAGTATTAAAATAAGGGATCTTAGAAAGGCAATTAGGGGGTTGGTACAAGCTTTATAATATACTTCGTCCTTCAGATTGCACACTCTGGTGAAATTTATTCTAATCCAGTTCATAGTGTGCATACAAACCAGTGAGAGTTGTCAGTACGTCATCAGTACATTGCAGAAACCTGCAGGGCATATTAAATGCAATGGGTGTACCAGAGCTGCATGGTGTAAATGCATAAAAATGATTTCTTTATTAAGCATCTGTTGGTGATTTCATGTCAGATAATTTAATTTGCCCTGTTTCAAAAGACATGATACTTTTTTACAGCAATTTATTTATAACTCTTTATTACACAAGGTTTCAGTTTAAAACACACTTCATAACATTTATTTGTTAAGCAGTTACTAGATATGCCTCAGATTAAGATGCATTACCTGCTCAAATGATAACATAAAACTTGACTTTCACTTGAATCAGCATAGTTTTAAATTTGTTGGTTTCAAAATGCCTGTATTTCTTGAGTAGCCTGCACTCAAATTTGTTTTGATGGACACTTAAGGTGATATTATGCGCATCAAAAAAGAAACAAAAAACATGTTTTATGTTTTTCTTTGTGTGCCAAAGTATGAACTGTGATGTTTATTAATAAAATCTGTCATTTTATGACTAACAATGACAGTGAGAGTAGTGGAATTGAAGAAAATGCTGCAAAAACAGTGAAAATTTGCAAGCTATTTTGAAAAAGCATTTTCTTAATAAACAGCTTGAACCATGCCTAACTGAGAACAAATGAATATGCAATTTGTAAGCACAGTGGATCTAGTGGGCTGATATGTGACAGCCAATCTCCATGCATTCAGCTGGAAATGGTGTTTCTTCGAAGGTTATATACTTATACTAACAGGGCTTCATTTTTTAGGAGTGCTGGAGCGATCGCGCTCCTTCGTGCTCCTTAAATTAGCCCAGCGAGAGCAATTCATCACGCTCCTAAAAAACTATTAGCGTGCAGTCAAACTCCTTAATTCCTGCAGGAGAGCAATAAGACTGCCTCCTCAAAAGAAAGAAAGAAAAAAAATACAGCGGAAGATTTTCTTACGATTACCAACCCAGTCCCTGGGCTCGAAGTAACTGAAGGCAACGACAGCATTGGCTGTTGCGCCCTTGCTGATGGCCGCGGTAGCCGCTTAAAACTTAACCTTCACCGACGGCCAAAACTGCCTCAGTGCCCTTCTGTGCATGGCTATCTGTGCCCTCCGCAATATAGTTTTGCTGATTTCCCAATAAATTCTTCAGTTTTTGCAAACACAAAGGGTCCAAAAATTCAAAGAGATTCGAAATACCGTACGTGATTCTTTACAGAATTTTAAATGATCGGAGCACCTTGAAACTTTGTTACATACACTGCGCAAGATACATTCACACTCAGATGTAGTGCAAATGTACGTGTGTGTCTTCATTGGCATATGGCAGTATTGAGTATTAGCTTCAACAGGAAATTGCAGCTTACTGAAACCCTTAGAATCTAAACCAAAACCATACTTCAAAATGGATTAAAAAATAAAAAAATGATGATACAAAAAAATCCTAGCAGCAGCAGTTTGGGGAATCTGCAAATACAAACATAAATTTCGACTTCTAAAAGAGATTTTAGTCCGAAATTTATGGTTGTTAAACACATGTACGTTACAGGCTTGTTCATGACAGTCTGCACTGTTAACTGTAAGTCAGTTACTCAATAACAGGATTGATCGTCGAAATTGATCGAAATAATGTAGGTGGTCAAAAATATAGTCAAAACATGGACCTGGCATGTGCAAAAGAGTCTCAAATAACAATCTGAAATATTTTATCAAGCTTCGGTGCAAAGGTCTCTCTCTACCGGGCAACTTTCTCTAGAGGGTCTTGGCACTTTTGCCATTGCCTAACATGTAGTACATATGACACTAGTAAAAACCTAACCTACACGTGTGTCTCTGCAGTTCATCTTCTATACTCAAGGTCTACCCCCAAGTGCTAAATGGCCTTTCTTAGAAACTTTCAACTCTAATTCTTGAATTTTTTGTCGTATTTGTTCTTTAACATTGTAAATGGTCACGAAGTCGAGTGAATGATGTGATTACCTTGCTGCTCATCTAAATTTCTTATATTAAGTTTTTGGTATTATTGGCCACATATAATAGT
>WURT03161012.1:0-10720 GCA_009936505.3 Holothuria glaberrima | reverse complement strand
TTGAATATGTTTCCATGTAGATTTAGCACAAATCTACACCATATGTAGGGCATAACAAACAAATTTGCTAAATATTCTCTACAGCGGCATTAATATTATAAAGAAATTAAATTCTGTGTCAAATTAATGTGCCGTGATGACATTGCAGATTTCCCATAATGCAATTTATCTAGAGAAAAAATTGCATTTCTTTGAAAATTTGTATCTTCCAAACGCTGCGTGCTATTGAGATGAGGTTTTCTCCTCCTAAAAGAGAAAAATTTTCTGCATTTTTTGAACCTACTGAATTTTGTCTCTGGACAATCCCTTTAAGTATCGTCATTAATGGTCGGTCTGCTTATTTCTACTTAATAAATTCATCACCAATATATATAGAAAACACTTTTTATCAAAATTGTTTAAGATTCAAGAAAGGTAGTTAAGACATTTTTGCGTAGGAAGTCCGTAGCCAAGTGGAAGGGGGGAACGGCGCACCGTAAAAATTTCCCTCCCCCACAGTAGAAAATAAAAATTACTATTGCCTTATGCATTTTAGTAGCTCTCGCCCCTAATTTTTTTCTCTCCCCGGAAGCTATAGTTAACCCCATGGGCGGGATTACAGGGGACAAGGGGGCACTTGGCCCCCAATTTTTGCCAGACCTTAAAAAAATAATAAAAATAATAAAACAAAATGAACGAAAGAAAGCGAGACCAGAGAAACTATGAGATAAGTTTCAATAGCCTATTATGGTTAAATTTTGCAATGTTAAAGGAAGAAAAACATCGATACCAAATACCATCAAAATGAAAGGAAAATTTTTCTCGGCGCGCTTTGCGCGCACCCCTAGAGGAAAATGACGAATACAGTTGTTGTATTTTGTAGTTGGTACGGTGCTTTTGTTTGGCACAGTAAAATGTCTTTCAAAATATGATCCTACGAACCACTCTATCGTGACTTGAAGCTCTAAAATAAAAGTCATTGATAGTACTAATATTCGTCATTAGTCCACCTGGGTTTGCCCCCACACTTTCTGACATCAAATCCCCTCCTGGTTAGCCCATTCAGTACGTTGTCTGGATACGTGCCTCTTCTGTAGATGTTAAGGATACCCCATCCATGGATCTTCTAGCCTTAGTTGTGGGTTGGGGCTGCTTTCGAGAAAATAAAACCAAATGACCACCCCAAAAGGAAGACGCATATCATTCAAGAAGTATGGAGATGTTGAACAAGACACTTCAACCAGCCTGCTCCCATTTCAAATGGCGGAAAATAGGTACCAACTTGTCCTTTGTAGGAGGTTATCTTGCGACCATGGACTATCGTGACGCTCTGGAACATCACACCCTCAACCGAAGCATACACGTCATGGAAAGATGACAAAATTACGGTCTAATATGTTTGGGAGCAGAAATTTCTTTTTTTTTCGGAAAATTTAACTTAACCCCAAATAGATCCCATGTGCTTGAGGTATAAGTGTTTATTAATTAACGTCTTCAAGGTAAGTAGACAGGTAGATCAATAAGTACGGGCATTCTAACGTGTGGCGCTATTAAAAAATTTGGAGTACAATATGAACATTAAAAAATGGGGGAGACTGCTTTGACTATTTAAAAGAAACATGCAGTCACCCTAACTTAGAGGAGTACCTTGGTACCCTATTTCATGAACGAAAGTTTTCAGTCATGTGACAATATTTATGTAACTGAACAGGTAAAGTAATGCAGAATAACACCTTATTTACCTTAATTATTTCTACTTAAACATGTTTCCATTTTCAATCCCTTAATTCCTTGTACATTCTAGTATGAAGGCGACCATATTAATACACTTAATGGTCATGTTTTTGTCAGGTCCAGATTGAGGATTTTACTTAAAAACGGACTTACTTTGTGAGGATTAAGATTACATTTGCTAGAGCCAAAGGCAAGAAACCTAAAGGGAGAAAAATTTGGAAAATTAGTCGCTGTTAGACCCTGGTGAAAAACTGTAGAGATAAGGCTCGTAGCCATGAATTCTGACATAGGGGGCACAGGTACCGGTACCGCAAAGGTGGGCAACGAAGAAGACCATGTTTGTAGCTAGTGATGCGACCAGATGATGGCAGTTTGCGGGAACCACAGGGGATGATATCTCAAATCCTTTACAGATAACTTAAAGAAATCGAAAAAATCGGACCTACGTGTGAACGCGCGCAAAAAATTCCTCTCTCCTGGTAGCAATTTCCCTCTCCTATGCGAAACGGAGATTTGGAATTTGTGGAAAGCCTCACAAGTGAACGGAAGCTCTGTTAGTGTTAATGAAGAGTTGAATGTTTTCGGAAGGTGAGGGGATCATGCTGCCATGGGCTACCATGAGGCCCTGGTGTGATTCAGCATAATTTTGGTGAAATCGATGATTGAGGGGATCATGCTGCTATGGGCTACCATGAGGCCCTGGTGTGATTCAGCATAATTTTGGTGAAATCGATGAGTGGGGGGAAATCCCCAAACTGTCATTAACAATAATAAGATGGGAACACTAGCATGGAGCTTTGAGCTGACCTCCCAATGACACTGAGAATACACCAAACTTTTCACAGTTCACATTTCAGTTCACAGTATCGTATCTTTACTGTGAACAAAATTTTGCATAAACGGCTGGCAACAGGGTGAAATGTACAATCATCATGGGCGGAAAAAGTAATTTTTGCATTAGTTTGTGGTTCGAATAAATTCAAAGCATAAAGTCATCACTGGCATGTTACGATTGTTGCTCAAAGTATTAGATTACTACATGAAAACCAATTAATGCCCGCCTCTAACTTTGGGAGTTACCCTTGTTTAGTTGTTTGTGCTAGATGAGCTCACTGATTTTCTGTGTCTATAATCTTCATAAGTGATTTAGCGCGAACTGTGAGGATTACTTGCGAAGTGCGCTGAAATTCTGGGCTCTGTTTCATTACTCAAAGGAAAAACTGCATGCAGGCTCAGCCAGGGGCGGTGCTTGGATTTGCGACATGGGGGTCAAGCGCCCTGACTGGGGCCAGATAATCAGCTTAGCCCTGACAGATGCAATGGGTTACCGAAAGGATGAAAAGCTCAAAGTATAAGCAGAACGAAGCGAGAAGAAAAAATTGGGGTTATATTGAAAAAGATTTCATATTTTTGTTTTCATTAAGAAAAATTGGAAAAAAATTGGAAAAAAATTGGTTTTTATTGAAGAGTCTGCCCTACTTTAGAGCACACCAAGAAATTTGATGGGGCGACTTCATGGTCGTCGTTGGGGATTACATTGCTTATCTTACCCATTAGGGCTCCCCGACGAAACTGAAAAATCTTTTTTTCTTACAAAATATGTTTGCACGATTGGGTACTGAAGAAAGAATCTTCCAAAAGATAGAAAAAAAGGGGTTACAACTTCACAAAAATGTATTTTCGTGTTTCTCTAGAATCACGACTACCCGCAAGAACAATGTTTGTGGAACATTTAACGTTGAATAAATCCAATATTTTTGAAATGGCGAGCGTTACCGCTAGACAGAACTGGAGATGAACTCGCGCGTAGAGCGAGAAAATTTTTCAAGTTATAGAAAGAATTGTTACTGAACTTACTGCCTACGGGCCTGATAAAGAGCCGTGTAGAAAATTTTCTGAGCATTAACTATGTCTTCACCACTACTAGCCTTTATAACATTTTGCGATTTGGGGGGGGGGGCTAGGAAAAATTAGGGGGGATAAGGCCCCCTATCCCCCGTAGAACCGCCCCTGTGTATATCATTATGTGACCGCTTTACAACATCTAGTAATTAAGTGCATTGTTGGAAATGATCAAAACCGACGAAAGGTCTGCATGGCCCTCTATATTTATTAGATGTGATTTCCTGGCATTTAAAAATCAAGAAAATACAGATAAAAGCATTTCTATGGCATTATCATATTTGTCAGATGACTACTCTGCATTTACGGAGCAAGCGAGCAGGTTATCATACCCATGTACCCTTGAAAATGGTCATTTGCAGGAAAGCAAAAAGGAAGCTGCTCCTCAGATGTGAGTCTATTATTTAAAGCCATTCCCACTAGGACAACAGTTTTATCTTATTTTAACCAAAAGGCTCTTTTAAATATTTTGTGAAACAGTTTGTGGGAGATTTTTGGGATCAGCATAAACTATTTTTGTTATACGTGTTGACAATTATCCCGACGAGAGCAGGACTATTGTCATTTTTGCGCCCTCCTCAACATCTTCCTTGGGACTGCGAAGGTGAATTAAAGGTCACTCTGTGTATTTGTAAACTTATTATCACACCCGGTTGGGAACTTGCAATGATCTAAGCAAAGATCAACCACACATTAGTGCATATATATATATGGCGTGTAGACAACTTTGGGCTAAACCTACCTCCTAAATCACAAGATATAAACCTTCTCATTAGAATATAGTACAAATAATAGCCGTTGTTTGTACAGTTTATTATCTGGGCCTAAATAACACTATTATATCATGTTGTGCAGAGGCAATGTCTGTAAGTGCAAAAGTAAAGCACGGTAAAAACGGAAAGAGGGCGCCCTGCCGACTGGCCATCTGAGTCCGTCAGGGAGCTGGGCGACCGCTTGACTGTATGGTAGCTCCACCACTGCTTGAAAGGGAATAAGAGGAGCTTTTAAGATTGAGCTGATATTTCAAAATAAATATGGGGCGACTGCTTACTCCTATTAAAGGTCTTAAGGGCTAAAATGTTTTATTTTAAAGTTCGATTGCTGTATAAAGCAGAAAGCTAGATGTTTCTATGGAAAATATGCAAGTTTTCTCGATATCATGACAAAACTATACCTTTTAGTTGAAGTAGGGGCTACGGTCCATATTTCTACAAAGAATAATGCTAATCCTTTAGTCCTTTGTGGGTCTGCATTCTATCAGTCGGTTTAGAAATTTTGGTCTCAATACTAGGTGAGAAAATAGTGTTTAAGTCGCCGGAGAGCTACGTAAGAGGTCTATCCGTAATGTAAAGACACTGTGGACCTGAGCGGTCTGCCTGGAAAATATTAGCAAATTGAAGGAGTCTCATGCCGTGGACCCAAAAAGCTACTTAACAATGGAATTCCTCACACAACCAGTTCAGACCTTTGTCAAAACCAGCCAGTGTTGTAGTCGAGACCACATGTCCCAAAGTCGAGGACGAGGCCACATCCCCCAAGATATGGACTGCTCTAGAAATTTTATTTGGGAAAAGGGAAAACCAGGTCCATATTTAGGTAGTCTCACGACCCTTCCCCCATCCCCTGCAATAGCAATAGTCTGTTTCTTATGGTGCAGTATGTGTTAAGTTATTATTTTGTATTTTAGTAATGTCCCATATAGCTTTCAAACTAGGTCAGCAGAAACACTCAGGCAGTCAGTCATACGCTGCACTATATATTTAAAAATAAATACAATCATAAAAGGCAGTAATTGTTACTTGATATAGGAGTAAGAGCAAACAAGCAAAGCGGCTTGGTCCATTTGGATGAAACGAAATACCCTAAAATTATACACATACCGTAACCAAAATTAAAGTTTAACATTTCATGACCAGGACACTTGAGCTCAAAGAGGACCATACACCAGTTTGATCGTGGAAGAATATCAGCAAATTTCAGAGGGTAACGAGGTTAGAGTGTACTAATCTTCCCCGTCCTGTGCCTGTAACCTCCATTTAGCGTTGCCACGCGACGGTTTGTACGTATACCCAATCCCCCCCCAGTCACTTCTTTTAAAGGCTGGAAGGAATGCAGAATCCTAGCTAGACACCGTGCTCATAGGCGTAGGAAGCTGTTCAAGACTGGGAGTTGAACCTTCTTTCGGATCGCCGACCTGGGGAGGGGTTCAAGGGCAGGGGTGTCCCCCTCCCCGTTTGGAAATTTTTTGGATATTTGAGGGCCCTTAGATGCAATCTGGCGTATCGTTTTGAACAAATTCTAAGGTAAAGTACTGCAAATTTTTGACATTTCTTAGCCCTTTGGAAAATTATTTGGGTATTTGAGGGCACTCCTTCAATTTGCTAATAACTTCCAGGCAAACCGCCGCTCAGGTCTCCTTAGACGTAATTTGGTGCATCATATTGGACAATTCTAAGAAAAATTCTTTCAAATTTTTGATATTTCCTACATAAGAGACAAATAAGGGGTTTTCTCCTTGAAAGGTGGGGGCTGAAGCATACTTCAGCCCCCACAAATTTCGACGGGGTGCTAGCTGTCGCCCCCAGCCCCCGCTTCCTACGCCCTTGACTTCCTGTGTCTTACAACCCAAAACTACATTGCATGCGAATTACAATCATCTATTCAAAAAGGTCAGTCAAAAGTCTCACAACAGCTTTGATTATCTACCGGTACATAACGTTCATTAAAAAAAAAGAATACGGAGAATTTTGCAATATTATGTACAACTTAAGTAGACCTGAATAATACCGTCATTTTCGAGATGGAAGGGATGACATCGTCCAAATATGGAAAAAAAAAGAACTTTCTATTTGTATCATCTCGTATACCTCTTTTTTTTTTTGAAGATTAAAAACCATGCTTTGAAGTTTTTCTTATTTTAGGGGAAGGGGAGGGGGTTGTTACGGTTTGATGCATCATTGGTGCACGATCGTGGACATGAATTTGGTAAAAAAAAGCGTTTTGACAACATCCCAGGGTTAAATTCCATTCGACAGAAACCATTTGAAACCATTCAGGTTCCAAATGGTTTAGACTGTGTTTTGGTCAATTTTCCATTCAAAACCATTGTTTACCAGTTAGAAAACCAGTTGAGATTATCATTTGCATTTTTAAGACCAGTTGGCACCATTCATAACCATTTAAAAATCACTTGAAACCATTCAAGACCATTCGTGTAGAATGTTTTGGGCAAATGGTCCAAATGGAACTTAACCCTGGGAGTGCTTGGAAGTCATTGGGGAGCAGTAACTTTGCCAAGCACCCTCATTCTCATTAAGCTCAACATGAACGCCGAGTTGGAAAAACTGAAAGAGTACTTTCAAGAAAATTTTAGAACTAAGGAATATGGTGGACACACAGCAAAAGTTCACTCGGTTGCGTGGAGCTGTGATGGCAAATTTCTGGCATCAGGGTCCTTCGATAAGACAGTGAATGTTTATTACTTAGACTCAGATAAGGATCGCTTGGTAAATTTTCTTTTACCCTATCGTTACAAGCAAGGCATTGCAGAGGGTTAGGCTACTGTACACAATAAGAGTGCGCAGTAAATCTTCGCAGTGGTTATTTCGTTTGGCGAGGTGTATCATAGGCTACTATTACTATTATTACTATAGTAACTGCATTTAACATTTAGTCGTGGCTATTCGCACGGTGGAAAATCACCGTGCGAACAAGCAGTTTTGATCTCTTACTCGCACGGTGAATTTGTTAGTTAGATGAGGTTTAACAGCCCAGTTTCCAACCAATTGGTTCAAGTCGAGTTGGCCAAGGCCTTTTTTCCAGTTGTGGCTCACTGGCTTGTTTTCCCTTTCTCCATTGCTTATGTGGAGCATCACGCACAACGGCAGAAGGTTCCATTTTTAAAGTCTTTGGTATGACTCGACCTGGGAATCCAACCCGGGACTCCCGCAGTGAAAAATCAAAGTGCCTTTTCAAGGTCATCATAGCTATCAAACTCGGAATCGACCTCTATTCCGATGACTGGTTAGGAATCTTGTCCGGAATGCATATCATATTTGCAGTCATGGCACTGCGCACTAGCACTGCACTAATTGCTAACTAAAGTCACATACTGTACTGCATGCTGTGCATCTTATACTCATCATACACAAGCACGTACAGGCCTTTGAGCACGTACGTACGTACTTAAGCACGTACCTTTAAGCACGTATCCTGCCATGTATGCATGGTGATTTCCCACAGTGCGAGCAAGCAATCATAGCCTGCTTGTATGCACTGTGATTTCCTATCGTGCGAATAGGCCGGACCTTTACATTTTGCACTAACTCGCGGAATCAGTTCAGGGCTACTGCAAAATATTAATGGGTTACTTACAAATGATTAGGTAGCCTAGTGAAATTAACTGAAACGGCATTTTTTAAATTGTGCTGAGTGGTGCAAAACTTTATGTACTGGCCAACACTGCCTTAACAAATTTTGTAATCAGTTGTAAACCCTTTTTTCAAATACTGTATTAAGTACAAATGACTGTGGGAAGGAGATTTTGTTTACATGATCATGGATGATGCCTGACTAGGTTAGTGTCTATGAATCAGTTAGGCCTAGTCCTCAATAAAGGAACGTGTATAGCCGGTCGCCAATAGCTCCCTATACACGGTCCTCACTATGCCTGAATGAAAACCTGGGGTCTTCAACTAGTATGGTGCTGGTCAAAATTGATTTTTTTCTTACAGCAGAACTAGAACGTGAAATCCTAATTTACTGCCATAACTTTTCCTTTTCATATCTTACACTGATATTGCAGTTGTTTTTCATTTCTTAAAGGTTGTGTGACATGAAATTAAAGTTGGATATTTGATGTAACAAGCATTAAAAATCCCGAAAATAGCTGCAATTCCCATTAAAATCCATCAAATATTGACCATTTTATAAGGTACTGTAATTTCTACTTCACACTTGTATCATGAATGAACATGAGCTAAATATGTGACGTCGAAAGATGAGCATACCATACACTGTATATGGCTCATGTTAGCCTTTGTTTTTTTCAACTTTAATTTCAAGGACACTGGTATCATTGTTGTCCTCTTAGGGGTTTATTATGAAAGCTGAAATTCTTTCCTTCAGAAACATTGATATCACTCAACAAACTGTAATATGTCTGATCAGTAATTAAGAGATAATTTATATAGGGTTAAAAAAAGAAATCTTAACACTGTGCAACACTCTACCTCATTATTTTTGCATAGACAATGAGTTTCTTCAGGAACCATTGAACTTTGAAGACATATTTTGAGAACAGTAAAAGATATTGGAATAGTTTCAACGGATCTTTCATTGGAGGACTTAATTCTTTAACTGACAAGTGAAACAGCTCCTTTTGGTGGCATGTCTCACAACCTTTAAAACCTCTGAAAAGTTACATTGTGATGTCACACAGAACATTTGATTACTGTAGTTCCTCTACATACACATAGTCATTGCCAATGTAAACATTTATTCTATCATGATGTAATAGTGAAGCTCATTAGCATACAAGCAAAGTTCCTTAGTCACACAGTAAATTTAACAGCGCAAAAAAGTTGCAGATTTCATTTCAAACTTTTGGCCCTTTCCAGAAGATCTCAGTGATCAAAAACAACTGCAATACTCCTGTAAGATCTGGATAAGGAAAGTCGTGGAAATAAATTAAGATTTTACGTCCAAAATTTGCTGTGAGAAGAAATTCAGTTTTAACCATCATAAAGTTTGCCGATCCCTCAGCTATTTTCATAGGGCATTGTAAGGACTGTGTTATGAGCTCTTGGCAAATGACACACAGTCCTTTACTGAGGACTATGAATTAGTATACCCCTGTAATGCCATATTCCTGCATGCACTGACTATCCATAGCAGGTGCTCATTTTGTGCACTATACGTCAAATTGATCTTTGGCATAGATGAAGGAAATTGCTTGGCTTAGCAGCATGAGAATTCACTCTGGTTGGCATACAACTTACCTATTGACTATATATTTTGTACTACAAACTAGCTCTAGGCTTAAGTCAAAAAGGAAGCTATAAAATTGACTGCTGCAGGGTGTTGCCACTTAATTCACATTGAGTCCCACACAAAATTTGATTATTTCATGCCAAATAGGAAAGAATGTGTGTAACTTTTTGCTTCAAGTATGGTGAATGATCATTGTACAGCAGGCAATGTTATGTTATATTGTGGGGTATAAATCACACAGGATTCTGTTTTGTTGGCCCATGAATGCTGACACTTCAATGTAACTTCAGCATCGGCTATACATGGAATGCACCCTGGATCCATAGTGCTAAAATTATGGTATTGTATTTGTTCACACCTGCTCTGAAGGCTAGAAGTCAAACAATATTTCACCATTTGTATTTGGAAAGGAGTGTATTGCTGCTGGGCTAGTATACATTCCATGTATGGTACAGCCAATATTGAAGTTGTGCTTAGATGCAGCTTTCACAAAAGAAACCAAACAAAGGTGTACTTCATGGCACAAATTGCTTGACTACATTGATGACCATAAGATAACCATTCATCATACTAGAAACAAAGGGAACCACTACCGTATGTGGTATTATACTTAGGAACTGGTGCTGTGGACGAGTGGATGAAAGGGGTGGCATTTGAAGAGATGTACAGTAAGGTGGGCTTTTCATCCAAGAGAAATCTACAGTTTTCCCATCTGAACTGGCCTTTGAGAGGAACCAAATTTGATGTAAAATTGTTGAGTTGGTTGCCACCCAACATGAAGTTGTGGGCCTAATTCATCAGCCAAAGTCTTCCTCCATGTTTGTGGTCACTTAGTGTCGTAAAACAACTGCCCCTCAATGCTGTGAATTATTATACTTGGCAAGAAATAATCGTACTGTACTTACCAGAGATTGAATATATGTCTTAAGTGGACACACATGCAGCAGAAAGTCCTCTATCCACAGTTTTTGTTTTCAGTGGCTTTAGTGTGCAGGATATTGTAATAAGATAATATAGCCCTGTAGCTGCATGCCTACTGTCACCCGGGATCCTCAAGTTTCCCCAACTATTTTTGTTTTCTTGTAAAGGCTAAGATACAAGTCATCAAAGAAGA
>WURT03161001.1:0-10721 GCA_009936505.3 Holothuria glaberrima | reverse complement strand
GCCCGACAAAGTGACAAAATGCGTCTTGAGCAAGGTCAACTCATAACCCTCGTTTGAACTTAATCTTTACAAAAAAAAGTACACAATGGGAGTTTAAAATATAACGGGTGGACAAGTAAAGCAAAAAAAAAAAAAAAGAAAAAAAAAACTGTCGGGAAACGGTCTTTAACTGTTGGCAATGCCAGTTTTACCTTGGCATACCCGTTGTCATTTGTCTGCTATGCAACAGCAAAGTCGACTTCGACAAGGAAGTAATAGCCCTGACGTAGTACTTTTTGGTGGGAGTGTAAGATCCTCTACAAGGTGGAACACAGTGGCCCTCCTTATGGCCCATTTCAGTGATGTCCCTATGTAAAGAACCATGGACGAAGCCCCCAGAATCTCCTGAACATTTACACAATTGCGGGCACCACATAAAAGCATTAACTGTTAACTGTCTCTAAATGACATGGAATACGCACTACAAAGACCAAAAACTGACACGTTTGACTGACTCTTTGGTTGTTTGCCTTTATTTTACATAACAGTTACCTGTGGGAGTTGCTATTTAGAAGGAGACAAAAGGGCAGCTCTCTCCTTTGTACCCACCTTGTTGCCGCCAATGTCACTTGCTATGTATATCACTTGAAGATGGGCTTATTTTCAGTTTCAGTTTCATTTTATTCTCTGTTTACCTCACTTGAGGTATGAGAGTCTAAAGCATAATAGAACATTTACATCATTATGGTATAAAAACAATAGAAGTTTACAAAAATAGGAAAATGAGAAGAAAGAGAAGAAGAAAAGAGACAAAAAATATATAACTTGTGAAGGCAGCAAGAAAACTGTGCCAACAGCCTAACAAAAAGGTGAATTAATTAACTGAAAGAATTCATAAAGAAAATTGCAAACTTAGCGAGATTTTTTGGAATGGAATTATTCCTAGTCTAAAAGAGTAGCCTCATTTTAATTGAATTCGGGTTATAGGTAAATTTTCCTCTCCCTCTGGAGCATATTACATTCAAATAAATAATGAAATTCATCCCCCAATTTCTCAGAACTACAAAGATGGCAAATTCTTTCGTTATAAATAATGTTCAGGAATCTTCCAGTGACAACTGGAAGTTTGTGGTTAGCACATCGGAATTTACCCAGATTTATACGGTCTTTTTAGGTAAACAAACGAGATATTTTTCGAGTTCTAATTTTGTTTTAAAAATAGGGTAGTTCTTACACTGACAGTTATTAAACACTTCTGAGAGCCAGTCTTGCTCATATATCTCAGAAAGTCTTCTGTTTAGTGAACTTTTAAGCCAATTTATGTCAATTAGAGTTTCATTGTTATGGATCGTAGAGTTCCAAACATAGGACATACCAGAATAATCAAGAATACTTGTAACCTTCATGATCCATCCTGAGCTATAAATACCTTCCTCATGCAGGGTTCTTAAGAGATTATATAAAGTGAAGGAAACAATTCTTGCCCCAAAAAATGACCAGAGCTATTGTTAGTAATTAACAAAATGCTCATGTCGTCTGCTACGTTGTAAAGAAATGTCAACAGATTTTGTCTATATGCTTTAGCATTGCCACTCGTTTTCCTTGAAAATTAATTTGCAGCTCCCAACGCGATCCAACGCTTATCACAATAGGTTAGTCCAACTCAATGTTACATGTTGATCATGCACTTACCATTCGGGAATTTCGAAAGTTTGCGGAAATTAATAAGTTTGCGAAAATTAATAAAATCTTAAAGACAAGTTATAGTCTTACACCTCCCTTTAGTAATTTACCCATTGCGCCAGTGTAAAACCTTCTTCTTATCAGTTACTCTTTCTAGACTCCTTCGGAATTAGCAGTCGTTTTGATTTATTAAACATTGTTTCTTACTTGACCAGTTGACTGTCGGTAAAACATGCGGATCAAAGCACTGTTACTCCTAATTTTATTCATACGGTATAAATATGTGTATAAATGGTTAACTTCGATATCATATATCAATTGAAAAGGATCAGACAAAAGAAGTGGGTACCCTAAACTCTAAAACCGCTCATGAATTGAAACTATGCAAACGATGTGGTGGATCTAATCAGATTCCCATAAATTAAAGTTTCCGATGAATCTCCTTTTAAATAGCAACTCCTGCTGTATACGAATAGCACTGGATACGCCCTAAATAGACCTTAAAAGATTGCAGCTTGCGCTTTTGTCCATAATAGTCGGGAGTAACAGCCATTCGATATCTTTTATGACGAATCACAGTCATTCCAATAGAAAGTATCAACATTTGCAAATGGTATAACTTATTGCAAACCTCTATCAATAATTACTTGCCAATATGCTTAGGGTGAGTCACATTCTTCAGAACAAGCTTGTACCATTAACCTTCACTATTACTCTGCCAATAAATCGAATTCAGTTGTCTAAAAAATGCAATGCATTAAGTTATTTTCAGAAATTTCAACTTTTGTAGCGAGTGTTCCATCTGCATCATTTTTGTGTCTAGACCCTACAAAATCACACACTACTGGCCCACTGCAGTCATATCTCAAAGTCAATCATCAGTCCCCCTGTCTCGACCTCATCCACCCCTTACATGCTAATTTAATGTTTATCTTCACAAGCTAAAAAAGCCGGTTCCGGCCGGACTTTACCCACCGGATTGAAATACTCTCCGACAAAATCCGGTTCCAGCTGGACGAAGAAATTTGGGTCCTATGCACCCCTAAATGCCGGTCCTTTCTTCTAAATTTCCACGCGATATAAACATAAGAATCATAAATGGCTATCCCTTGCTCTTCCGGGCTAATCACGGGTATAGCTCAGAGTTGAAAGGTGTTCAACCAGGGATTTGTCGAAGCTTTATATAGCGCTTATACAGGAGTATGAACCGAACCTTGATAATTTATAAAGGATTAACGAGGGAAGTACACACTCTATGCAACATGCTACATTACACTTTTTTGCATGGCTCATGAGAAATGTCAGAAATGAACTTCGAAGAGGTACATCTTGAGAACAGTAAAAAAAAAATCAAATAATTCCAACAAATATTTCATCATTTTGAACTTAACAGCTGTTTTGGTTACATGACCACATATCTTGAAGGTCACTCGGTCTCAGCTCGGTAATTCAACCCGAACCGCAGCTTACATTGATTAAAAGTGCAATAACACTTGAAATCGCGACGCATAGGGGCATGACATTTAAGCCACCATAGTACATGTGCCCTTTTGAAGCATCGGTCCACTTCGACTCGGACTCGCTTGTTGAGCAATAGGAATTCCACCATGAATAGTGACAGGTTGCTCCTGGTGGCAAAGGAACGTGAAAACGTACAATGACCACTTTACTAAGTGAATAATATGTTAAATAAAGTGAAAAAATCACGGTCCATGCATAATTAAATAATCGCTTTATTGTGGTGACGGGAGTCTAAGGAGGTTATGAACAATCATCATCCTGGCGTTTCATTGATAAAATTTTCACAGTTTTCTGTAGGTCGTAAAGTGCAACAAAGCGGCAATTTGGAATGTAACTCTTTTTGAATCAGTCAGACCGTTCAACTATATACAACACACAATAATAATTGGTTCTTTTCAGCCAGTCAAGAACGGAACACGCATGACAGACGCTTGATGTAGAGGTCTGAGGATCGAGAGGTTGGTCAGTTAAGTTTGCGACCTTCCGGGGACGTAGCTCCTTACGAACTCCTTCGGGAGTAAACGTTTGATTTCGCCCCATTGCCCTTCACCAGAGAGTCGAGGGGACTTTGGAAAAAGTATAATACTCGGCCTTTTGGCTAAGATCGTTTGTAGTAGGCCTTTCTGTTCTTTTCAGCCTGTCTAGATCGTGGCCAGGCATGAAAGACCCATGATGTAAAAGTCTGAAGATCAAGAAGTTGGTTACGTTAAGTCTGGGTGTCCCCGTAGCTCCTTTGGGGAACAGAACTCCTTCAGGAGTAACGTTTGGTTTTCGTCCTTCGGCTTTTCGCTAGAGAATCTAGGGGACTTTGGGAAATACAATACAGTAACACTCGTCTGTTAGTGTATCTGTTTCTGTCACAGTCCTGTCTCGTTTCAATTAGCCCACTTGTGGGCCTCAAATTACTCAGTGTGGAACATTTCAGTACCTCTAGGGTGTATTTAAACCTTTTTATTCGTCTTATCTTTATGTACGGTTAATGCACTATCTGATTCATTTTATCCGACGATCAACTTCTTGGATAGTTAGGACATGCGGATCAGTTTCGCATAGCAACACCGACTGATATATCATACCGCAGTCTTACTGATTGGCACTGACAAAACTTGAGTAAGTGTACGGATATCCCTTACACAGATAGACATAAAGATGTACGGGTTGATTACAGATTCTCTTTAGAGCAAGCTTTGGGTAGAGGAAGTGAAAATATTGAACCTATATTTCTACCGATTTTTGTACAACTTTTCTCCTCTTATTGCATCGCTGATTAAACAGGACAAATGCTACCTTGCTTAAAGGTCATAAGCAGTCGCCCCAAACTTGTTTTGAAACAATAGCTAAATGTCACAAATTTCTTCTTAGTTCTCTTCCAAGTATTTTTCATGATATTTTAGGACATAAATATTGCATCATTCAAGGTAAACCAAGCAGTTGCTCCTCCAAAATTTTACAATTGAGTGAAAAAATACTGTCACATGATTCTCAAGGGCCATTCAGGAAAAAGGATAGTCTACCATTCAATTTTTTATTTGGGTGACTGCATTCTCCCTTTAAGCATTGTAGCTGTACATCATACTGACAAATCGAGTATTCATAATTTCATTTTTGGAGCTCTGCGTAGTCGTTCTACTTTTGTGAAAGAGATCACTCTAGTCGACAGAACTGAAATTCAGGTGTGGCACGGTAGGCACAGTTCTGATTGGATAAAAGAGTAATGCCTTCTATCTTTAACTATGCCATCTGTAGGTCGGTTTGGAACGACTGAACGAGGTTACACAGAACAGTGGAACACCAATCCAGTCAAATCTTGTTGATATGTGGTTAATTCTTGTGACACAAAAGAATTGAATTAGGAGATATTATTGAAAATTATCAAAGCGTCTCCCAAAAACTATAACAATGATAACAATCGTTGTTAAAAAAAATATGACAACGATAAAAATCATTGTTAGTATTGCACTTTGATCAACAGTTGGCAATTCCTAAAATGTTATGACGCTTTCTTCAGGTTAATTAGGATTTGATCAAGGTAATGTACTATATACGTACACTACTTATTAGACCTACTTCTGACATGTTTTAGGTGATCAATCTCAGTGTTAGCCATGTCACTTCGCTATTTATAAATAAGTAAGAAGGACGTCATATGTCATTGTTTCACTGAAACTACCATTACCAAACAAGTACTGCTCTTTTTAGGGTAATCAATTTTTATCTCACGGTACATTAAATGTATAGAGTGATAAGATAATGTGCTTTAGCCCAGAAAAGTAAAGCTGTGTATAGGAGTTTGAGCGTGTCTTGCAAAATTCTCCCAAACAGAAGGCTACACCCGATCAAGTTCAAATTTCTGGTGGTTGGTACCTGAGGATTAAAACTTTTGCAGGCGTAGTTGATGACATCATTGGTCAAAGCTCAGGCGTTAAAGGTCAAAGAAGCAGATAGTTGGTTTTGAGCCCTGATTATTTGCATATCGGTGTGTGGAAGATGGGCAGGCCGGCAGCGGTACGGAAAAAAATATTGGGGGGGGGGCTGAGTGCCAGCAAGACTGTCTAAGCGGAGCGCCTCCTTCGGTCGGTTGGCGCAGGGAGTATAAGAAAATTTTTGGCTTTACTAACCCTCCACGTGGCCGAAAACGGCACTTTACGAATGGTCTAAGCCTGCATGTACCCAGCCTTGAAATATGGATCTCGTCATGTCTGCAAGTTCTCAACTAATGAAAAAAAAATCAGTTTATGAAAAATGATAATACATATCAGATGAGTTGAGAAAATATTGGGGGCTGAACATACCTTTGGCTCCCTCACTTTTCAGGGGGCTGAGCCTCCTCAACCCCCCGGTTCCACCGCCACTGAAGATGGTCATCAAGTCACGTGTTGTAGAGAATGACGAGACAAATACAGCTTTCTAGTTGATCATGAGCCGAGATCATAGGTCAATGGCAGGTCGAAGGTTTGAGTCAAAGTTCACATAAACAAAAAGTGATCTTTTTCATTTGCTTATCAGTGTTGTGGGAATTTAATTAACCAAAAGATATGTAGAGAATTTGAGTAACATGAAATTCGCAGCGCCATCATAGATTGCCTTAAGTTTGTTTTTTATCGTTTTCACAAGGGTACAAAACGCAAGTCGGGAAATGGGTCCAACAAATTTTCCACTTCCACTCCTCAGGGGTAAGGCACTAGCAATCCTGTTCTAAGACAGTGTGGAGGAGGGGCTACAGGAGTAAACTTAGTTACATCAGGGAGCTGAAAGACAGCTCCCTGGTTACAGGGAACATATGCAGAGATGATTGGTGACTGCTCTTTGATTGACATCAGAGTTAATATTACACAGCATGCACAGAAAGTGTTCTGATTACACATTAGGGTCATGTATGCTCACCATGAAATCGCCTTAAGCAGTAAACTAGGTTTTAGTCTGCACAGGAGAAGCTATAAGACAGTTGTCAGGTTGTGGGCGGAGCTAGAAGTAACCTAGTTGGGAGAACTGGAACTGTCTGAGATGATGAGTGTCTGTCTTTAAGTAATGGTCATCGTCTTGACTACTAATGTTCCATATACAGTACTTGGTGTGTGCTTGTTCTTTTATAGGGTATCTCCCTGTAAACCAATGAAATATGTGGACATATTTTACTATACTACTTACAACGATTGTAGTCATGAGATACTTTGGCTTATTGAATTGATACGAGTAATTGTAGTTGTTGTATCCACACTTTGACAAGTAGTCCAGTGCTATACCTTCGTCAAGGATGAACAAGGTAGGCTTATCAGAAAGCTGATGGGCTTCCTTTGTGCAAACTAAGGATTGATAAAACGCGATAAAGTATTTAATATCAATGCACGAAGGTCGATGTTTCTTCTAAGTTTGAAATAAAATATAGTCATCTGTTTTAGGACGCCATTAACTATAACTTGTGAAATACATTCGTAAATAGTATGAAAAAAATCTTAAGAGGGGTTAAATACGAATCAAATTTTCCTATTATTCTATCCGCCTGCAACGGTGCTACTTTAGTTACACGTATTAATGTGGTGGTTGGTCTATGGAAGTATAATGCTCTTCCGTGGGTTACATAAGACGAACAACACTACCAATTCTACAGGTTTTCTTTGTCGTGTGTATGGGGTATTACGTTTGTTGCAGGAGCTCATGATGAGTTACCACACTGCTGAATAGCACAAACAATAAAGCCTAAGCCCCAGGAGGCACAAAAGATGATGAATGCTGTGAATAAAGCAAGATAAAGTACTTTCGATTTTTGTTGGTGGCAGGGTTACCTCGAAGAAATCCTTCTTGTGTACTGTACCGTTTCAAAAGAAGTATGAATAGAGAATACATGCAGTAAACAGCTTGACTGTAAGTGTGAATCACTGAATAAACGTTGCAATGTTTGCTCTCATAATCGTTCAGTTGTGCCCAAATGAAGAGAGCTATTTCTTGTGATAATCAGATCTGAAGTTGTTCTTACTTTTGTTTTTCATAAAAGGATAGAAGTCCTATCTACATGGTCTAACGGCTTCGAAAGAATTCCAACTGTTGTTCGGAAGGAATTGTTTACTTGAATATATGGAATAGTTACGTAGCCATTCACAGTTGTGAGAAGTACTAGCCAAGTTTGAAAAGGATTAATGTAGCTGTACTTAAGAATCGCGGGAAGTATTTATCGGCCGGGAAGTAATTACTGGACAACGAAGTCAGTCAAATAACCAAAAACCTGGTGAGTAGGACATACACCTGCTAATTGAAAATGTTTTATTTGTGCACGATGCAGCAACACGCAAATAGTGGATCAAATTAATGAATGAAAGGCCACATGGGGATATGCCTAAGTAATCGCAGGACTGTCTGAGGGAGGCTCGTTGGTAAGTAATGCGTCCCTTCTACCTTACTAACTCTTCGGGTTGAGATTCCTTTTGGGAAAAATTTCAGGTGTTGCTTTCAGTGGGAGCCTGCAGTATTTTAAAAATTGTTATCATTGGCCACGGGGGTCTATTAGTACGTTTCTTGTAATGAAGCATTGCCTGACAAAGTGAAACAAAGGATCAATATGTAGGGGCCTAGAGTAATAGTAGCCTACAAGCGTAACATTGTGTATTTTTGTGTTCTGAAGGTTGTTCCTTGCGTTATCATCATCAATGCCATCGTAGGCATATGGTAACCGCTGCCATTGCTGTCCTCTGTACATTGTAGAGACCTGGGGCAACGTAAACTAGACACAGGGAACTATCAAAAAGTTGAATATGCCAGACGACTCTTAAAGCGTGATTTCCTTCCCCTTTCCTTCTTTAATGGGGCGAAAGGAATGCTCATGGGGAAGGGGATGTTGTATTTATATTTATAATTGCACGACAACTAAAATTATAAAGGCAGATATGTTTTTGATGCCATTTACCAAGTCGCATAGTGGGTACGGTATTTAAAGGGAAAATATAGTCCCCCACCCATCCCAGTTTGAATGAGTGTGCCCCGTTATCCTAGTTCAGGAATGGCTCTTATCAATCATGTGACAATATTCATTTGTTAAATTCATGAAGGAAGACTCCTTGGTTTACCTTCAGTCTTCAGTGTTTGTATACAGAAACATAATGAAGGATTCTTGTGAGAGAAATAAGAGGAAATGTGTAAGATTTAGCAAACTTTGAAAATAAACTTGGGGCGACTGCCATCTCCCTTTAAGGAGCCGCACACAACGGCTAGTTTATTGTTCTGGCTTAGCTTTTTAAACGAACTTACATCCATAATTCAAACCGATTAAACAGGCCAATTGAAATCCTGGTAGTACTTAGTACCTTGATTAGAAAAGAAGCAATGAACCTTGTAGCATGGATGTCTTTGTTCAAGACGATTAGCAAGTTTCAGTCTTTCAAATTGTGACAATTATCAGATTACAAACCAACTGGTGAAATTTTAAGAAAATGTATAGGCCAGACGCCCTCGCCTTTATCATAAAATCTTAATCTCTTTTTCATGGTCAGGTTTCAACTTGGAATATTCCAAGATTACCCTCCCCATTTTTCCCCAAATTCAAACAAGTTTAATTAGGCCTATATCAGAGTAGCGCCCATGCCACTTCTCGGCTTACAGAAAGGTAATTTTTCGATCTCCTTACTTCTAACTGCTGAACGCAGTAGGGGTACGTACAATGTCTACCATTACCTCGAAGATTATGGATGATGGTGCAATATAGGATTTTTGAAAAATGTCACGTGTCACATCTTGCTGTACTGTCCATAAGCCAAATATTAGAAATGCGCAGGGTTATAGCCGAAGGGTCGATGGGGTCGATGGAACTCCCATTTCCCTACAGTTTTATAAACATTAAGTGTTAGAATGCAAGGTATAGCAGAATACCCGACAGGGTAGTGGGATTTTCTGCACAGGCTAGCCCCGTAGACTGTCCCTTGTGGAATCATCATCTCTTTTGGAACTCCTATCTCAGAGATGCACGACCTGGGGAAAGCTAGGCCAGTACTTTTCAAAGTTTTCTTTCCAAAATGAAAAAATGGAACAAAATGCCAAAAAGCAACGACAGCTAGTTAACTGGTCTTCCCGAGGGCGCTTCAGTCCGTCGGCTGGGTAACCGATTTTGATGGCAAGCCTTGCCAAGTGGGAGGAAAGCCGGACTACCCGGAGAAAAACCCACGCACATCGAGCGGGATTCGAACCCATGCACATGTGAAACACACTGGTGCACAGCAGCTGGAATAGACCACTCTGCCACTCGACGACCCTTATACTGCTCATTTTAAACTAAAAATTTACCATTTTAAACAGGTATTCAGCAATATTCAGATGGCCCTCTAAAACTTTATACAAAGTACAATGAGTAAACCCGTTTCAACTAAAGCTTCTTTATTTGTTTTATTTTCTGGGGGGGGGGGCGTGGCGTGCCTCAACTTTTTGTGTGATAGAAAGAACTTACTTCATTTTGTGAAAGTTATGTGTCCAGGGGACAAACTAGTAGCATTTGTGTTTCGTGGTCCGTTTGGTGTACATCAAATGTCATTTTCAACAGAGGACTTCTCTCCTCAAATGTCTATATTTTTGCAAATATTCAAGATCTTTTAAGGCCTGTTTTTTCAAAGGACCGTTACCACTGGACCTTACAGGTGGCCCTCGGGCAGTCACCGGATCCTACTCCTCGGCAAAATTTTATAGTTTATGGGCCGCTCATGACATTTTGACGACCCGTCTCCGTTGGGCCAGGGGAAAAATATCCGACTTCTGAGAGTGTTCTTCAGATATTTTGTCCCTAAGATTCTTTACACATTGCTACACTCTACCAGGGACCGCGAAGACGAGGGGGGGGGGCAGCTACGGGGGCTTTAGCCCCACACTTTTTGTGCCATGGGAATTTTGGGCCTACTTGAACTGCTTTTATTTTCTTGAACAAATAATGGGCCGCTTCGATGATTAGCCCCTCACTTCAAAATTTTCTCCGCAGCCCCTTTCTACCTCACTTTCCCACGGCCTGTTGTATTGAAGCATAACAGAAGTATGGTAGAGTATTGGATACGAAGTATGGTAGAGTA
>WURT03160990.1:0-10721 GCA_009936505.3 Holothuria glaberrima | reverse complement strand
TAAAAAATCGGCCAAGTCGTGACGCTATCGGCCAAGTCATGACGCCCAGTTTCAAGGGGCGGATTTTTCTAATGTAAGGTTGACAAATGTGATAATCTTTTCGATCCTAAACTGTAAGGGGAAGTAGCATTACCGTATGGTTTTTCAAAAATAGTAGTGCTACCAAACCTTATTCAAAAAGTCCACGTAGAATATGTAGTTTATTCTATAGTGTGAGGTATTTAAGTAATAATTACTTTCAATACAAGTCGATATATTTTGTAGTCTTTCCTGAACCTGTGAACCGCTAAATCGAATGAAACGAGAAACGTATGCCAACTGTATGGTGTTATTGAGATTTGCCAAAGATACGACTCTTTATCTGTAAATCATGTTTTGATCATAATTACCGTATGTTTTATGAGGCAAATATTTACCGGTGTTTTCCATTATTGTAGTGTACCTCAATTGACATGAATGTGAAAACTCTCCTGTACCTATTTTTTACGAGTCATGCAAATCAAAAGCACATAAAAGAGAACCGAACGCATTTAACATTTTCCCTTGAAGAGACGGCCAGTTTTACAGTGAACAGAAGCAATTAGAAATATATATCTTCAAGGGCGGAAGAAAATGAATACTGGCGTCAGCAAAATGCTTTTATTTATTTTTTATGCAACTTCATACCAACATAAATGAAAACAAATCATGTAATAGATTAGTTCTTAGTCACTTACGATACAACCACAAGCAAGTATTCAGTTGCAGAAGTAAAAAAGACCATAATTATCTCAGAGACATTTTAGCAGCCTATAAATGAAATACTTGAGATACCTGATTGATTACATTTATACTAACATTAACTACATCGAATCCCTTATAAATATTCTTCAACATTCTGTAAAAATGTCTTAGAATTTTCTGTGAGTTGCAGACTTTTTATGGAAATGTTACAAATTCCTGTAGAGATTGTATGGACTTCTGCTGCATATCGATACCAAAGATTCTCTTAAACTTCTATTAAATTTCAATTTCAGTATGGAATCTATTTAAAATATATTTGTGCAATTTTCGAATTCTTCGACGATTACGGTATCAAGGAGGTTAGAATGAAATTCTTGAATAGGACCCTCATAACGGACTCTTTGTTGAAAGTCTTGGACCTGCTGTCTCGGTGAACTCTTCATACTCTTGCAAAGTCCACGGGTCTGATGGAATCAATATAAAATGAAATTTTTATGGCCAAACGCTAGTTTTTGGTGTTATTTCCTCACTTTTTGATCAATTTGCATTGTGTCGAGAGTACTCTAGTTTATTCTATTAAAATACCCGTTTGGTTTTGTTTATTTTTCAATTGCTTCACATACACATATTGAAACAAAATGAACAAACAATTACATAAAAAAAAGAAAAGAGGAGCCAGGTGGAGCAAAATGAAAGCTTGTGTGGTCCTCTCCAGACGTTTTCATTTAACACACATGTCAAAAATTTAAAACAAAAATCATATAGCTATGCAAAAAATAGTGCAGAAAGTTGTAAGGGTTTTACGGCTTAAAATACCATATATGGGTAGAGGACCACCTTTTCCTTGGGTGGGTGATTCCCCCTGAAACAAATTGGCAAGATTAAATGAAAGAATACTCTATTTGCTTCGCAAACAATAGATATTTAAAACAACATGGGTTCCTGTCATAAATATGGTTAACTTCGATTTTTATTGAAAATAGTAATGAAAGTTGTTTCTTTAAATTTTGTCACCTTTTAATGAGATAAGCAACAAAAAAGAAAGGCTGTGGTGCTTCCTGTTTTAGTCGATATGGGCTAATAAACACCAATGGACAACTTGAGAATTTGTTGAGTTTGTGGAGAAGAGACGTACACGCTTGACTGGATTCCGCTTATAGGGCTTTTTTGTGAATGGAAGGCAACGAAAAGTCAAACATTTTTCTCACAAAGCTGGCTTAAAAATAAGATGCATGAACTTTTTACATAAATTTTCAAAACGATACAGGGAATAAGTTATTGTCTTAACCTGTCTTAAAAATTGCAAAATCTTTCAAAATATTCTTTCATTTTGATCACCAAAACTTTTGACGATATTTTAAAGTATTCATAGTCCATGTTAATGTTTCTACAAGTGACCATTCTACGAAAATTAACATAAGGGACATTTTGACAGGTATACTGCACTTCAAAAAAGGCAAATTCTAGAGAGAGTTTTTTTTTGCGTATCCCGTGCAAATTACAGTGGCATCAAAATTAAAAAAGTCAAAGTTTAAAGGACTTAAAATAAGTTTCTGTATTATTTGTGTATCATTATATGTATGTTAGATGAGATCATAACACCACTTGGAATGATAAGAATTATGAGAGATGTTTTTGAGTATTACATCCTAGTTCCTTAGGGTAGAGACTGAAGCGTACATAATCTAATAGTCATTTGTTATGATTTGCTTATCAGTAAGCTGGGAGATACCTTTTCTCCAAGTTATGAAGTCAATATCTGAGAGATGAGATTGCAATTCCATGGACCTTCCTCATCCTACAATAATTTTTAAATCTCTCACATGTGTGGAAGCAGTGGCGGAGAAAGACTCAGATGGAATACTAAAGTTCTCTTCATTTTTACCTCACTTTGTTTCACTAATTTGCTTTTGAAATTTAATTAAGTTATGGATTCCATCTTAATCTTTCTAATTTCTAGCCCGTTAAAAAGGCTAAGGGTTAAAATAAGCTTTATTTACCAAAGGGGTACTTAATCTGAGCACTCTAAAGACGGTTGATTCGAACTCCGTGTGTTGTTCTCAAAGTATAAGCAGATGAACTCATGAAATTTTCAACCTTAAGTGAACTTGACGCATGGGCACGTGTCTACTTAATAATCTCAATTTATGTAGCATTTTATAATTGCCAAAGTTTATACGCTTTGAAAGTGGCATTCAAGTTGTACTATTCCAAAGAAACAAAGGTTAACACAGGTTAAACTTTTTTATTCTCCCCTAATTTTGCTGAGATTGAACGTTTACCGCTTTTGTTATCCCATATTTTTTGAAAGCATGGTACAAAGTATGCAACACTTACTTTAAGTTTAAAAAAACGACCCGCTTAGTTCATTATTAAAATAAATCTTGCTATTAACTAGAAGGATTTAAACGAAAGACGAAGCTAGAGTGACGACTTTCAAACTGGGAAAACATCGTTAAAATGACATCTCAAGAAGCATACTTTTGAGTGGTACACCAATTTTCGGCAAGGAATCCTTCCACCTTTTCAGATTTCTGGACGTACAAAGCTTGTTGTGAGTAGAAGGCTAGTATAGTTTAGTCACCGCATAGCAATAAAACTAGATAATCACACATTGGAATAACGATTAGTGGCCGAGAAAAAGCAACAAGTCGTGAGACTGGGTGGTACAGTATTATTAGCCTACACACTAAGCCACTACCAATTTGTATGAAATAATCCCAACACTTCTTACCCCAGCAATTAGATGAGATGGGAGTTTCCCAACTTGAGTAAAGTTTCAATCCTTGTAGCATATGCTTTGTTTACACTTAATTCTTACTTGATTGTTTCACTTTATACGTCTGTTTAACATTTTCATGGCTTAACTAATACAGTCAGTTTTATAATTGCCTTGCAAATTGTAGGCCAGATGGTTACATCTCGAAAACCCAAATAGTATGCAGTTGTTTCTTTTGAACTTTACATGACAGTGTAATTAACCTCTAACATGTTTGCTTACGTGGAATATTCCGTGTCCCATCGGGTCATAACTCCACTCGATAGTAGTTTCAGGGTTTCGCCTACAGTGAAAATAGCTTGCTTGTTTATCTAATTAAGTACTTCTGTTTGGTTAATATACAAACACGTGTATTTCGCAATTCCTGAAAGGTGCCTTATATGATTTTATGGGTTGTTGTGAGACTTAATGACCTCAGTCAGTCATTTAAAAGCATATAATTTTTTATAACTTATAATTTAATATGACAGTCAAAATGGGATAACAGTGCAGGTCAGTAAATTATTTCTCTTAGGAACGGCTTGTCTAGAATTGGTTTAATATTGTTAGATCGACTTACAAGGATGACATTTATTCATATAATACACTAAATTAATTAGTAGATACCAGAATAAGGGCAATGCCAAGTATAATTGTTAATATCTTAATGGCCTTATTTTTCATGTCTTGTTTTGTTGTCGACATCGTCCTTTAAATATAACTGAATAATCTTATACTCTTAGGCACTCTAAGATATTCTGTGGGGGGGGGGGGGCAAAATCACGAAGGTTCGGACGACCCCTCAGAAATACCAATGTTCCACACAGGATATAGTACAATAGGTGTATGGTTAGTATTAGGATTTACAGTGGTGCCCCCATATAGTGTTCCAAAGCCCTTCAGAAACCATCTCAGGCATTCAGTCATACGTTGTGCTATATTTAGCAAGAAACAGGCAACGTCACTTGATCCATTTATATAAAACGCTTACCCATTAATATTTTGTTATCTGTCTCATTGTGTCACAATACGCTTCAGATTCGCAACGAAGTAATAAAATATTTATTTTCTCGATTTCTTTCTTAAAAAACGAAACTATCGAACTTGAAGTCACTTGAAGACAATAAATGATGGCATTATTTAGGATCTGAGTCCCGAAACAATTTTTTTGACAAAAGAGAAGGGGAATTTCCCTTACTCAAAACAACAGTTCATCCCTTATACAACTAAACCACTAGTTATTAGTCTCACTACAGCTTTGATTAACTGCTTGGTGTTCATTTTAATCAATTGTAGCGGTTGTTTAAAACAAAGGTGGCAAACCTTTCGATTATGTAACGGGCCATCTAACAATCTTAGCAGTTAAGACCGCTCGCAGGTCAGGGGCGCTGTCAAGGTTGCTAAGGAAACGAATTGCTCTCCTCTATGAGCAACACATTACGTGTAGGCTACATCTCCGATACACCTTTTTGTAGAAAGACACCTATCCTGATCTGTGCACGTGACACTCAGTAAAACTGCTTCCAATCGTGGGTGAGAATCACAGCGGCAAAGACCCCCGAAAGCTCTGAGGTGTCTGCAAAACCATGAGGTTTAACGCCAGCATTACCGTTACATTTTTTTGTAAATGACATCATGAAGCGTGAAACTAATCAGATGCAGTTATCAGAAGGTGATCACTTGCTTTAAATGTCTTACCTTGCACTAATTGCAGCCCCGTTTGTGATCCTGAAGTATTATAATATAGAGATTGAGCAACTGAAAAAGCTCGAGAAGCGCGCAGAAAAATATCGTTTGAAAGGCAGTATTTTAATCTTTAGTCTTCGCATTACATGACAAGGTTTGTCACTTCTATACCTCTAAACCTCTCAAGGGAGGGAGGATTGACCCATGTAATCCACCAGGACTGATACGGTGCAAACGAAATTAATTTCGCAATATTCATAGTTGGATGAGTTTGGTTCGTATGAAAGACATGCCAGCCTACTTTACAATGCATGCTACTGTAGCATGCATTGTAAAGCATGCTTATGCATGGTGTAGTACTACACCTCACAGGTTACACAGGCTACATTGTGCAACCTGTGAGGTGTAAACCATGCAGGAGCGGCATCACGAAGTATATTTAGTCTATGTCTAATAATGATGGATAAAGTTATTATAACTTGACTTTCAAATGCATGTCACTATACGTTCACAAATTGCCTTCCGGGCAGGGCCAAATGGTCTCGCAGGCCGGAGGTTCCCTACCCCTGGTTTAAAGCATTTTCGCAACTGCCTTAAAAATTCTTGTAAAATACTGCGTTTTTCCCACCCAATTGTCCTATGCATTGTTTCTATACTATAATAAATTGTACGTTATTTTCTACTATAAAAAAAATGAATACTCATTTGGGTATGCATTCAACACTTTCAGCATAATCATGTTCGATCAGACACCGATACAGCTTCCAATTTAAAAGTTCTTGCATTTTACATTAATTTTTACACACGCCCGGCACATCTGATTTTACTAATAAGCAATAGCAACTTTGGCAATCATCGGTGTTTAGGCCTACGACTTCAGTGATCTTACCAAATAATCGTTTTCTTGTTCACCCTTTACGGGAGGTTAACATCGACAAATAACACATAAAACAAAACAAATGCTATAGAGCAGCTTACAACTCCCGGCAACAGTTGAGACTTTGAGCAAAGGAAATTTTCTTAGAGTGATATATGCCAACTGATAGTAGCCACCTATGAAACAGTGAAGGATTTAATCATTTCCTTTATCGCAAACTAGTATATCTCCCATTGAAGGAGCTGCACACGAGCCTGAAAATAAATTGGTATCATTACGACTCGATCGAATCCTATAAATTCATATGACCAGTGGTCGAATGACCCAGTAGACCTAGGCCTAGGCTGAAAATTTGAAATTATTGCGAAAGTATACTTGACAATTATATATATTAGTTCACACTTTATAGACAATTCATGACATTTGTAAGATAGAGGGGATAATTTGCCCAAATTAAGAGGTAATTTTTATTTATGTCATATCGAATAATGTTAGTTTTTGAAAATTCAAGACCATGCTTTGAACACTTTGGTGTGTGTGGGGGGTGGGGGTAACTGCCCCCTGTGACGCTTTGGAGAGTCGCTAGTGCTTATACTGATTGGTGAAACAACCTCATAATTATTCATGACCCCTAACGACCTTGTTTGCTGCTACTGGGAATTTCCTGGAGCGTAAGGTTAATTGGATTGGATAATGACCAAAATATATCTTTTACTAGTTGTGAGGAGTCGATGGTACATGACTTATAGAAACAAATTCAGTGTCCTCATGTAGATGATACGTAATGTTAAGTAGGGTTCATTTATCAGGCGTTTGAGACAAATTTCAAGACTTCATGCGCAATGCATTACTTATAGAGCCAATGTACTAGAAAGGCAAGACTGTTTAGAATGTTGGCTACTTCTTAAGAACAAGACTACAAATATGAATTTGCGCAACCTATCTATTCTTCACGTATCGCACGGTCTTGCACATGTGTTGCCACTTAAAGATTGTGGATGACCATGTCTTACACTTAAGAATTTGTAATAATTCCAGATTCCAGCGCCTCGTCCCAGTTTATTACCTGGACCATTAACCTAGACCTTTACAAGGTCTTCTTGTTCCCAGGGGGTTTTATCTATTGGAAAGTCTTGTTCCCTCACCGTCTGATACACTGTTTACCCGATAGTATCTTATGACTATCAAAACATTCCTTCAGGGGACAAAGGTACCCCACCAGTGATCCAACCAAATAAATGTATATCATCAAATATTTTGTTCAATTGACCAGTCTCTCGAACTATTTCAGGGCCTGAAATGACAAATGTTTAATCACTTTTAGTGTGTCAACCATAGCACAAGGTTGCATTCGACACCTCCACAGTTTGTCAAAACTTTCCAAAGGGGAGGGCCGGGAACCCTATCCCCTTTTATCCATCCCTATAACACAGCTCAATAGACAACCCCCTTCACCAATGTTTGGATCTTCCAGTGTCGCCGTGTTGCCACCTGGGTGGAAACAAACCCTTCCGAGGAGACAATAGAGGCCAAAGGGATAGTCGTATGCCAATATTGCTCGGTAATTCAGTTATTCAACTTTGTCAATCGTCCTGGTGTTTTTTTTTCATACTGTTGCGTCGTCCTCCACAGTAATTGGTTGTCCCCACTTTTCTCTTGACACTGTATAACACACTCGTGTTGGTGTGTCGTCAAACCCCATCGAACTAATTAACCCACGAGTTTCTTATTGATTTGCTCTCTCCATGTCAAATGTGGTACGCCTCATCGATACCATGCTATTGAATATCAAACATAATTGCATGTAATGCAAAGTTCGAAGTTCACTTCTTATTTAAAAATTATTTTTGGACTAGCTTCTATTTTCCTTTCTGTTATGTACTTGTGAAGCATAATGAACCTATAATATATAATAAAATGAATCCATTGAAAATAAACCGTCCATTCAGGAGACCTAAGTCATGATAAATACATTGCATGTAAATGGTAATCCGTAAAGCTTGATAGCTTGTTTACTTACCTCGGCTTGCTTGTCTACTCATTTGAAAATCTTCGAAAGCAACGGGTACTTTCTTGAAACTTGGTAACATTGGGAAGTGTGATGGTATGTTAAAAGCTTCACTAAAGTGTCATTAAATTATTACCCCTACAAATCTTTGTGTCCAAACTAGTGTAATTTTTTTCCAAACTTCCCGGATTTTTCCCATACCACAAAGGATCATCAACGGTACCCACTGTTAGGGTATAATAGTTGGAGTCAAGTACACCACAATTGCATGAGATGAGAGTTATTTGAAAAATAAGGGTATAGAAGTTTTAGAATTTAATTCCGTTGTGTAGGTAAAGTCAGGCGGTATATAAACATTGTAAACTAAGAACATCCTTTAACTGGACACATCTTGATAGACGGTGTTTTGCAAAAAAGGTAGACTACAAAACGCCCAGCTGTTCGGATGACAAAAATGTTAAACATCCGGTTACATTACCCAGTTAGCACCATGTAACGGATTTACAGGCTAAGAAAAAGGGTTTTGGACAAAAGGGGAGTCGGATGTGAGTTGACGAGGCCTACTACACAACATTTATTACGATAATGGCACAACCATCACTATTTCATAGAGAAAATTACGTCAATGTCTGCAAAAAGTAACCCAGGGAACGTTTGGGGGTTTCTCTGTGAAAAGGGTCTGTCTAAAATTTAACTCACTTGGGCCAGTCACAGAGGAGGAATGTGGGAACAGGTTTTGTATCTTAACTTTTAAGGAACCTTCTTGGGGAACAAGAAGCCAATGGTGACGTTATCTTTACATTTATGGCGGAGGTAGATTAAATTTTACTCTCCTGGTCCCTCACTCAGCTAAGTTAAGACTCTATGGGTAGCTGGCCACCTAGTATCTTGAAGTCTAATGAGTACGGTAGGTAAAGATGGCGACAGCCAGTACTTAGCAGACCAGTTTGTGAAAAAGACGGGTAAAGGAGTACCTATCTTGTTGTTACAGAGGGAAAATGGGTAGCACCCAAGAGAAGCTTAGACATAAATTGAAATCGGATGTAAAATGACGGATACACAGTTCGTCTTTAACTGCCTCTTTTTGAAGCAAAATCAGTGTATATTGGAAAGGCCAATTTTTTGTCATATTTTTTACTTTTACCCTAACTGTACCCTAACGCATAACCTTTTCCGAATGTGTTCCTGACAGGTATGATTCATTTAGAAAAATGGTGGGAGATACTTGTTCCGTGCAGAAGCGCATCCAAAATCTTTTGTTTTTTGAATACTGAAAAAATCCCCATCATTGAGTCAAAACGGGCATTTTGACCAAACTTTCGGAGGACAAGCTCAACTGGACCCAGTGGATCGTTGATTATTGTCAACAACTTTTCCCAGGATTTTGTACTTAAATCATTATTTAAGAAGGTGTACTAGCTATTAATTATCAGAATTTCTGAATATTTTGGGGTCGTTTATAACACCATATTTTTCTAAGAGTTAAGAAATTAACGTCATAGAAAAGTTTTTCTCCGAAGTAAAAATTCTCCCCCAACTTTTGACGTTGAGAAAACCACTATTTTAAACTCAAAAATTGTGGCTACGTGCTGATATAAAATGCAGCAATCTAGTAAAGGTATTATCCTTGGTTGATACAACGAACTTACTTCGCAACATGCACTGTTATTCTGTTTAACGGATTAAGGGATCTTACATAGGGAATATCATTCTTTCTGGAGAAAAGAGCTCCTATGGCTCCGTGTTACCATAATGCTAATACGCTATGATGACGTCCTATTTTCGTAGTTTTCAGATAATTCAAATCTTGATTGTTACAGTTCTTCTAAAAAATTGTCATCTTCGCATCTCGTAATGAATTCCATTTGATAGCTCCATTTTGGAAAGCATACCGGCATGTTCTTATTCGATTGACCCAGTATTTTTTGCGAAAGGTCACAATAACCCATATATCGTCAGAAGGGACCTTGCAGAAGCAAGAAAGCATGCGCTACATTGCATGCCTGCACTGGCGCCTACCGCTTAAAATTTTATACACAGTGTCCATACGAGCAACTCCACTTACTGTATAAATTTGGTCGACATATGAGAACCAATAATAACTGCCCAATTCAGTCTTCAGGTTGACCGGACTTTATCGGCAATCCAACAATACGAAAATAGCTAAACAAAAGCCGTTGTCAATAAAATAATGTTCATGTCTAAAATTGTTTTGAAAATTGCGTTGCAGGATCATGTTGCTTCTGAAACTCCATTATCACCTAGTACGAGTTTCACTATACAGCTTTGTTTTGGCTGTGGTAACTCTCTGCCTCTTTTCACCCAGTAAAGGACAAGCTTATCCTAGGTAAGGCTTTATCAAGTGTTAACTAAGATAAATAATTATAAAAAGTTTCCTATTTGCTATTTTGCTTCAAAAATATGGTATTTTGAAGGTGAGTGTAAATACAATATAATATTTTACTAACATAAATAAAATTTGAAGCGTTATATATATATATACATATATATATATATATTTATAAACACAATTATATATATATATATACAGTTAACGTAAAGAAGGCCCACAGGCTGGTTGACATATTGCCGTATGTCAACCGGCCTGTGGGCCTTCTTTACGTTAACTGTATTTATTGTATGGAGCATACGTGGATTTCACTACCTAA
>WURT03160969.1:0-10722 GCA_009936505.3 Holothuria glaberrima | reverse complement strand
ATATATTGCAGGAGACATGATTTTAGTATCAATGCCAATATTACTTTATACATTTTTAATGAAATATTGTAATTTATTCTTTCCATTCAGCAAATTTTCATTTTTCTTCTCATGTCAGGACCGTGTGTCTTTCCGTAGTGGATGAAAGCCCATCGTTCCCAGTGAGTGTATCATTGACCATCTGTTCTACAAGTGCGAGAAAAACAAAGGACTCAAATTAATCACGACCTGTCATGGCTGTGCCCAAACTGTGCCATTGAATAACAGGAGAAGTTTTTTCCTCGTAAAAGAAGGAAAGGTGCAAGTCGTTTTGTTGAAATTACAGTACATGTCAGTTTCCTGGATCAAGAATGACATTCGTCTACAGGATTTTCATCTTTAACCTATTTGTGTTCTCAGGCGGATGGGAAACAACCTAACGCCGCGTTTGAGAGAAACTCATATGCGTTTTACTTAGTTTATTGAGCACAAAATATTGCTGTTTGCTTATTTTCTATATCACAGAAGGCAGACTTGCGACTCTCAGTGGAGGAAAGCATTAAATCTGTTTTTGAAACTTTTTCGAAGTTAGGTAGTGAAAATGAAATTGGTTTGTTGACCGAGTTGAGACAAGATTGCTTAGCATGATGGAAGAGACAAACAGTAGCATGTCATCCTCGAGTTCCTTGAGTTACGATTACGACGGGGAGGTTTACGCCCCGACGCCTCTCGTCGTCTCTATAAATGTAGTATTGTGCATCATTACCGTGACGGGTAATCTGATGGTCATTGCCGCCTTTATCAAGGATGCGAAAATTCGGCAGACGGTAGCATTCACCTTGATTCTAAATTTATCAATCACTGATTTATTAGTTGGGATCTTTATTTTCCCGATCAATTCCTATTGGTGGATTCAAGATGGGTGGACCCTTGGAATCATTCCATGTAAACTCTGGCTCATACTGGACTACTCGGTTCTCATGATGTCAACCTTTATCATCGTGTACATCAGCTTGGATAGGTACTGGCTTCTAACGAAAGGTCTTGACTACCAAAGCTTTCAAACGTTTCGTCGAGTTATTATTACTCTTATGATACTTTGGGTCATTACGATAATACTGTATGTCTTCATTGCTTTCGTAATTCCCGTCATCGTGCCCTTGGAATTCGAAGACCCAAAAAACTGTGAACTAGAGGTCGTTAAAGAAACATGGTTCAACGTCTTCGAGATGGTCGTCCAATTTATCCTACCGTTTTCGGCTCTTGTTTTTCTCAACTATAAGGTTTACAGCAATATTCGGATGCGCTCTAGAGGGCTCGTGTCGGTCAAATATGAGATTTCTACTTCGGACGGAGGAGGCACGACTACCTTCAACAAGGAAAACGGTGCTTCTGCGGAGTTACCGCCGCCTGAATACAAGGATTTGGAGCAATATGCGTACACCAATGAGTCATTGGCAATTGAGATTAAGGATAAAGATCAAGTGTCCTCTAATTCCGTTAGCTTTACATCCTTAGAAAATGAACAGCACAGTTTGACACATGAGCACGAAGCGAACGGCGAGAAGGCAAACAGCGGCATCCCAGTTACGAAAAGTGTGAGTTACGCAGATGATCTCGACGACGGACTGAAGTTGGCAAATGGGGAAGAGGATGCCAAAGCGAACGGCTCAAAATCTAAGGATAAGACCCCCGTCGATAGGGCAAGACGGAAGTCATCGGTGCGTCGAGATAAGGTCGAATTTAGACGACATAGAAAGGCGGCCATCACCCTTGCTGCCCTCGTCAGTGTCTTCTTTGTCTGTTGGTTGCCGTACTATGTGTGTGCCATCATTGGGTCCTTTTGCGCAAGTTGCATTTCTGATAGGATGTGGGAGTTCGTCTCCTATTTCCAGTGGTGCAATTCGACTATAAATCCTTTCATTTACGGTCTTACAAATGTTCTTTTTAGAAGAAACTTTGTGAAATTTCTACATATTACCAAATTCTGTAACGAGCGACATCTTGAAGTCAGGTCTTCAAATAACTAGTTGGTATATCGCAAAAGTAGTACCAATAATTTACCATGTAAAGGTATAACATGTAAGACTGCTATATTTTGTTTTGGCTGGTCAATGTCTGCAAATGTCATATGTTATGATACCGATAATACAATTTTGACTCCGTGCCTTGTTTAAAACTGAAGGAATGAAATAAGGGTGTAACAGTATTGCTACCTTTACGTTTCTTTTGCAGGATTATTTCGATAAATCAGTGAGACTCATTTCATGCTATCGCTTTATAGACCTCATGCATATGACGTCATAGAACAGGAAGTACTCCATCCAGTGGAGGCAAGCGTGTATTATTGCAACTTTTCCCACCAAATAAGGCTGATTTTGTGTACTGGGGGTACGCGTGTCAGTCTACTAAGCCCGCCTGTGAAGTCTATGTCGTGCGTGAAGCGTGCTCCACTGTTTGCCTCCAAAATGGCGTCGCATGACGTCATGGCATAAGGTCAATATAGCTAGGCCTACCTATAAGAGTAATTTGCTGAAATATATCTGGTAGTTACTTCCTATAACGATTTGGAATGCAGAGAGATCGTTCTCTGAAAGCAGATGGGAGTTTAAGATATTAGAATAAGCGGGACGGTAAGGGCCCTTCGAATGAGTCCTCTGTGCTAAAAGTTTTTAGATTTCATTGACGTGGCGAATTTTTAACGAGTACGTTGCAATGATACGCGCTTGCCTTCCAATGGAAGGCGCACTTTCTGTTCTGTGACTTCATAAAAATAAGGTCTATAGTCAGTCACAGGAAAATTACGTAGTATTTTTATGAAGTCTATATAAGCCGAGAAACATCGGCTAGTATCGGTATTTTTAAGTAGGATTTTGTCAATATCGGTGCAGAGCGAAATTGAAAAAAACATTGGTTGATCATCATATTGAATATCAAAAATCAGTCCAAATGTATAGTTATGACAAAACTTTTTAGCCACGTTCCGCTTTGCTTCCATACTACAAACGTATGTCATATCTTTATTTGTTAAATGGTTTCCCGTTAAAGATAAATATCACGGTGACGGTACAGAAATACTGATACCTTTAAAACTATGAATTATAGGTAAAGAATGAAAGGCAATACAAAATAATTTAGCTGGGTAACTGTGTAAATAAGAAAACAAGGACCTTTTAGAGACAATGCACCGCTTTCTATCTCATGAATGATTTGTTTAACCAAACCTTCAAATTTTCAAATGATGCAGCATTCATGATTTTTAATGAGTAATATTTTGGGAAGAAAAGCTACTAAATTTATTGGAGAGCTTATACCTTTTTTAATAATGATAAAAGTTACTTTCTATCTGTGTCATTTGGATTTAATGCATAGGCAATATTTCCCTCTAAAGTGCATAGCAGTCGCTCCAAACTTATTTTGAAACAACAGTTAAATCTCAAATATATCCTCTAATTTCCCTTTAAGTTTCTTTTAAGATATTTCAGGAGATGAATATCGCATTTTCAATGGAAACCAGAGACTTATTCTTTGTGCATTTCACAACTCAATGAGAAAAATATTGTCACATGATTCTCAACAGCCATTCATGAAAGAGGATACCCAGGTAAACTGATCCAAATTAGGGTGTCCCTTTAAATTACCGTAATGTTATTGTAGCGTACCGAACGTACATTCTTCTCATGCAAGGATATTTGCCCTCACGTGTACCCCTTTTCATGTAACGCTACCGCTTTTTTGTGTAACGCTAATTGTTACTTAAAGCCTTGATGTAGGTACTTAATGACACTTCTAAGCAGTTAAGTGGTTTGACAATCACCTAAAAATCCCAGGATTACAAGCTCAATTTCCGGCAATATTTTTCTTTAAATCTTATCTTCGTAATTTTATGAACTGCCTCTCTCTACAAAGTTCTTAGCATGCCAACCCGTCGGCTCAAAGGAAATTTTTTTCTTCGGGGCTTTCGGCAGTCGCCAGAGTTAGACGTCTCCAAGCCAAGGGTCAGAGATGTAAAATTTAAACACGGAATGTCCTACAAAATGTCCAGCATTGTAGTGTTTTAGAGGGGGTAGGGCGGTTTAAGAAGGGGGAAGCGGTTCAATCTTAAGTAACTGGGGTAGGTTCGGTTCCTATTCCCCACCAGCCCAGCTCATAGGCGCAGGAAAATCAAAATTAGGGGGGTGGCTGAACGTTGTTTCGAACCGCCTTCCTGGGGGAAGGGGTCTTAGGAGAGCGGGTAGGAGAGGGGTGTCCCCTCCTCTCTGAAAATTTGTTTAATAATTGAGGGTTTTTAGATGCAATTTGGTGCAACATGTTAGGTAAATTTTAAATAAAATTACTACACAATTTTGACATTTTTACAGAGGAAACAAATAAGAGGTTTTCTCCTTGGATTTAGGGGGCGAAAGCATACTCCACCACCACTTTTTTGATGGGAAGGGGTATTTATCCCCGAGTCCCCGGCTTCCTACGCCTATCCAGCCTTCGTTTATTGCGCCGATGTACCCTTCTTGAAAGTGTGAAAGATTGGAAGGTTTCGGGCGGCATATTTAATCTATTGCAACGGAAAAAATGGATTTTTGCTATAAGCTAGGGGTAGTATGAGGGGTAGGGAAGCTCAATGACTTCCCCGCGGGGCATGCACTCTAGTTATCCCACTATTTAGGATGCTGCCTTGCCGATCAATTACTCCCGCAGTGTTCTCCACTAGCCGTTTTGTCCGGGGGCGCCACCCCGACAAAACCTGAAGAGTGTGCATCAGCGCCCGGACAAAAATCTTGGCCACCCGGACAAAAATCTTGGCGCCCGGGCAAAAAAATGTTGCATTCACTTTTTTGGTAACGTTTGAATTGTTCAATTTAAATTTAGCATCACGTGTAGTACCATTTTGCATCTAACCCACCTTAAGTGAGCAAAACTTTTTCATTTTCGACCCCGAAGCCCTCCCCTTAGATCCCTCCCCAGGACGGCAATCAGTGTCATCTGCCAGATCAGAGAAAAGCGCCCGGACAAATTTTGGACCTGTGGAGAACACTGCTCCCTGCACTCTAAAAAGTTACATCACGCAGATATTTTTGTATGATTTTCGTTTGATCAGTCAGACTGGGAACATATATCAATTCTCAGGGAAGGAAGGATGAGAAGTTAATTTAAACATGGGCGGCTATCGGGGAGGGGGAGGCAGGGGACACGTCCCCCAATATTTGAGAAATTGCCCATTGACTTTGATTTTTCACACAGTAAATTATTGGAAATGGTGTCATTTCCCCCAATACTGAGAACAAATCGCCGCCTCTGTTTTCAATGCCCACATCTCCATAGCGTGGAGACTGAGTCAAGAATGTAATAACAAAAGAGGAAAGAGCATGAAGATTGGGCCAATCACTGATGTTATTTTGACTGCATATGCGTGAATCGTGGCTATATGGGATCTGTGTTATTCACTGTGTGGGTAGTGGGATCCTTCATCGACTCCCCTAATAGACCTAACGCATCCACGTCATGCGACGTCATTTTGAGGTTGGAGGCTAAACAATAGGGAGCTTTAGATTGCACGACGCGGGCAAGGACGACGGGGTGTTTTACCCAAAGCTCACGTCGTCGCGCTGACGTCCGTACCATGAAACTATTGCGCTGTGGATTTCTACGACGGGGAATGAAAGTCGCGTGGTGACATTCGTTAACTTCGTTTGAGTAGCAGACGCCCAAATCCACTGTTGTTAATTGTAACAGTATATATAATGAGTTCGTGAAGCAATTGTCCTTGGTTATTTAACTGACATAATGAACGACGAAGAATTCATGTTGCTGTATGACTGAGGGTATCTGGCTATCAAACCTTCCAACCCCGAATTTCAATGCAACAATGATGAAAACAATTTCAACCCACTGTAATGCTTAAAGGGAAATATTGCGTTTGTTTCACAGAATTTTTTCATATTTTCTAAACCTGTAGTAATAGATACAGAGTGATAGACAATTTACAATAAGGCAGTACGGTAGCTTTCTTTTCGAAAGAAAAAAATAAGATTCCCACAGGAAGAAATTCGGTTATTTTTTTACACAAAAATTTATCCAAATTTTCAACATTTCAAATGATGCAACAATCAGAATTAACTCTTGTAATTCATAATATTTTAAAGAGATAAAGCTATTGCTATTTATTAGTGAGACTGAATGCTTTGATAATCATTTGGCGTATTTTCTTTGCATGCCACATTGATGCATTTTGACGAAATATTTCCCTTTAAACTTACCGAATTCGATAGATCTCCTTCTTGGATAACATCCATCTTAAGTTCGGCTTAGTTCAGAAAAGTTGCAGGCGGTTGTAGTCTACAATCGGCATGGCAACACAATCATATGACGTCATATGCTGTTGCCGTTCTCGCCACAACACCAAATCGAGCGACTCCCGGTGTAGAATTCTACCGACAACGCGAACTTCACGTAGATGCATGCGTATTATTACTACGTGACGTCATTACGTCGTAGCCGACGTACGCGTCGTGCAATCTAAAGCTCCCCAATGAAGCACACTACCCGCACGACGTATACTTCATAAGCGCGTAGTAGACTTACCCGCGTACCTCACCGGTACACAAATCAGCTGTCTGCATTTGTTGATGTAAGTCGCAATGCCTCCGCACATTCTGCTCTGTGACGTCATATGCATGAGGTATACTGCAAAAATAGTATGAATGATCTCTGATGTGTTAGTGGTTAAAATGTGAAATAACAAAAACACATCAAACTTTGACAGGTGTATAGAGGTTCCCACTAGGCAAAAGCTTGACGAGAACTGCCAACGCAAAGCTCTAGGCGCGAACGGTCCGGGGCCCTCGGAAGGGACCATGAAAAGTTTGGATTGCAGATATTCTTGGGTGTAGTCTGAGGCATCTTCCCAACAATTTAAATCTACTGAAATGAAGTATATGCCTTTGCGCTTTGGGCAAAGTGGGTGCATGGGGAGGGGAGGAGTGGCAAGCAAAAGTTGGACATGACCCCCGTTTGCCCATCTGTCAGTCTGTTGACGCCTGTGTTGATTAGTTGCCTGTTTAGTGGGAATACATGTGAAATCTGTGCCATTCTGAAACGAAGGAAAAGCTTTATGCTTAACAAGCCTGTAAAGCCTTTCAATTTAATCATCTTCCAATGGCCCCCAGGACGTGAAACTTGCAATTTTCTGCACAAAACGCCGTAGGACACGTTGCCCAACCTGTCCACTGTAAAAAACATACCTACGCCCTCCCGTGAGAAGAGTGTTCAGTTGCCATACTGTCCCTTACTAAGAAACGTTTCATTAAAAAACAATCCAATTAAAAGCGAAAAATAAATCTCAATGAATCTAGGGTTTACTTACACTTCTGTAGAGGAAGAAGATTAATTCCATGACAACCAAACGCGGCAACATTTTACCTCTGCACAAATTAGTCAGGTGTTATTTTATGTCAAGTGGTCAAATTTTATATTACAAAAACATGTTATATTTCTCGGTTAAACAAATTGTACCTTATGGCTGTAGAGGTTCATCAAACACTGCACATATAAGAGTAAGTTCAAAAATGAAATATAAATATGGCTGCTAGAATTTCTCAAAATAAATTACTTTTAATTATGGAGTGAGTTAAAGTGAGCTTCGCAGTTGTGCGAGTGAGTTCTTGTCTTAGACTATTGCACATTTCTCAGCACAAGACGGATTAATGACGGAAGTTGCGCACCTTGAAGTATTTCGAAGTCATTGCTAATTCCAGATTTTAAGAGGTGTATCTTAAAGATAATGATAATTATTTATGTTGTACAAAGGGAGACAATCTCCTGCAAGATTTCCATTCACAGTCTATATACAAATAGATTTTATTTGTTTCGTGAATTTTTATACTTTTGCCTGTTTATACAAGTGGGTGGATTAAGAAGCTTTTCTTCAGGTCAAAAACTGTCTGCATTGGCTAAACAACTCATTTGATGGTGTAATTAACCATCCAGGTTGGGTAAAAACCACATAACCTATCTAAAGTACGGTATTTCACCGGTTGCAGAAAGAGTACCTATGTTGGGTAAAATAACTATCCTGTTAGGGTGAAACATCTTCCTGGTTGGGTGAGCTGCTTACCCATGTTAAGTAAAATCTTTAGGCAAATTGGGTAAATTATCTATCCAGGTGGGGTAAAATCAAATAGATGTGACAACTGCCCAGATTGGACGTGGGAAAAGCAACTATCAATGTTGGATAAAATTTCTGTCAACGAGAGGAATCCTACCAAAAGCATGTTGTTCTCGTGATTTTTCCATCCTTGAAAGTACACCCATTTGCTGTTAAGTTTGTAGTGTGGCCTCAACATGCCGACACCATACTGTCCCAAGAAGTTGGTTATTAATGTGAGGGCGCTGTGGCAGCTTGATTATTTCATAAGGTTATCTTTAAGGTGCGTTCACACCAAAACCGAAATCTGCTGCGTTTTGCGGGCGGGACGGGAAATTTGTTTTCCTTAGACAAATGGGGGCTACTTTTATGTCAATGAAAATTTAGAAAATCGCCCCACTTGTTCTGAGATAAAAAAAATTCTGCGTCCCGCCTGCAAAACGCAGAACATTTTGGTTTTAGTGTTAAACGCACCTTAGCCCGAAAGCTGATAGGTTCACTTGGAGGGCTGTCCTGTGAAGTGACTTAAATTGACTGAAATAAAGTACTCTAGTGTAGATGGTGCTGGTTTTATGTAATTTACATAGGGAACTGGTAAGTTTTTCACTTGTGAGGTTTCCAGTTGAGGTTTGTGGGGGCAATAAGATATAAAAAGTATGTACAAAGTCATTTAACATTACAAATATGGTAACATGTCTGGGTTTTAAATTTTGAAGGTTTGTATACCAAAAATGAGGCATACAGGTGTCCTTCCGTCGCAATCAGCAAATAATTGGAAGACTTCAAAAAATAGAAATACATATTTGGTTAAGTCCTACTGTGCTTGTTTTGATTATGTGAGAAGACAGATAACAACTCATTTTCCAAAGTACTGGTCTCGCAGTGCATTGTAAGTTTCATGGGTTTCGTGCGATATCCTGCTTGTACAGACGAGGCGTTAAAGGTATGGCTAGTGTAAGGAAGACATATCATGGTGTATCGATAATTGTAATTGACAAATTATTCTTTATATATATATACACTGGCATGCGGGGGTCAATATTTCGGGGGGGGGGGTTAATTTTTGCCCGAATTTAGAATTTTTGACCAAGTTGTCCGAATTTTGATACCGCTGTGTCGGTTGTTACAATAAATCGTTGAACAGGCTATACATTAGCTGATCAACAGTGGCGTACACAGGATTTCTCTCACGGGGGCCATACAGGATGTTGTGTGATCGTCGGCCTGGGGGAGGGGTTTAAGGGGAAGGGTATCCAATATTAGGTTTCCTTGCATGCAATCTGGTGACACATATGTTACCTTTGAAGTAAAACTTGGTTAAAAATTTACATATTTTAGGAACTAAAAAAAATCGGCATCAGTGAGGGGCATGGCCTAATTGCCTCCCCCAGTGTACGCCACTGACTTACTAGTACAACTATATTTTCAGAAAAAAAAAATGATTCTTGCCGTGTATTTAACTTAACATATAGGCTCTTGATTAATCTTTTTTCGAATTCTTAAACTATGAAAAAATATGACACATGTCACTCACTTTCCCGTCGTTTCATTTCATGGTAGAACTGACTGAATGTTATCTAACTTTCAACTTGATGCTAGCAAAGATCCGTTAACGTTAGAACTTACAATTCTAAGAATAGGCATGCGTACTTGCGCAGATTAGAGAGAGTAGTCATGGCCCGCATAAAGGGCATAATTTATTTTCTTGGCTGTCTCATTTGCCCGAATGGATCCACTAATTTTGCCCGAATTGGTGGGGTATATACCCCCTGCCCCCACCTCGTGCGCTTATGTATGTAAACATAAAAATAAATAAATAAAATAAAATAAATAAATAAATAAATAAATAAATAAATAAATAAATAAATGTATATATATATATATATAGGCTGGGTCCCGAAAGAGGTGATAGTAGGGTGCATTCAGAATTTACATTGACGTCAGTGTTACTAAGGCAGTAGTAATATATACGAACTGGAACCTTGTACGTTACTTTGTTTGTTTCTTCTTTCAGCTTTTTGTACAAATTTATGGAAGAACTTATTTTTGTAAATACATCCGGCTTATATGATCCAAAACCATGTCTGTCGCTTTTTTTTTATTTTATTTTTTTTATTTTTTGTAGTTCACGCTAAATACGTTCATAATGCACCTACAGATGATGAAAACGGTAACAGTTAACACTTAGTAAAATAGTAACATAAGGAGATGAATCATCACCCCTCGTACCCCTCCAGCTTTTCTGTCTTAATCCCCGCTTACAGATCATACATTTGTCCATGAACATTGCCATGCAAATGTGTGACATTGTATCACAGAATCCCGTTTGGTTTATGCAGCAACGTGCACCATTTGCTGCAATGTTCATGCAAAATGTAATATAGCCCCAAACTCCAAGGACTTGAAATGTTCTAAAATTCTTGACTTTTGCTTAATATCCCTTTGATAAAGTAATAGCTTAGACGATTATTCCTCTTACCGCGACCATACGTAATGAACAAATAATGAGAATAGACCGAGACATTCTCAAATGATTTGAGCACTTGTTGGAAAGATGAAACATGCAGCTTGAAACACCGTCTTACATGTTGGACGTTGTTCAA
>WURT03160958.1:0-10723 GCA_009936505.3 Holothuria glaberrima | reverse complement strand
ATATAAGGCACCACTAAAGCTTGTGACTGAGACCATCTCCCTCTACTTAAATGCTTTTATGCACTGCCAATTTGAAGATGAAATATGTCACAATGTAAAGTGGGACACCAAATCTACTGACTCCCTTATTTATGGAATCACCCATAAACATTTTATTTTCAAAAGGGAAAATGTGAGTTGTACAAGGACATCACAATCGACAATTGTTATTTCAAATTAAGTGAATAAATTTCAACCTCCTATATCTCAGAAACAGAGTACTGTAAGCTATGAAAATGATGAGAGTTCAATGAATGAGATTTATTTACCATCCTCTAAAATATGTATTCTTTTAATTCTAGACTTAAGGTACTCTTTAAGGTAATGGCCATTTTTAATTTTCTAGGAGGGTAAAATTGTGCCCCGGGCTCCATCCCTTGGCCTCTCCCACTTTGGCTATGGGCTTGGTCACTGAGTAGGAGGTATTAACTATAATTCTTGTAAATGTTAAAGATCACATGAATTGAAACCCTGAAACCTCATAAATATGAATTTCCAAGGAGATTGAGTAGCATCGGCAGGCCTGGTACTTGACATGCAGATGTGTTTGATATTTTGACAAGATGCACCATACTGATCTTGGTGAAAAGTTCAGGGTTGTAAGATATTAAGTGAAATTATTGACGGTTGAAAACATGACAACTGAACAAGGGTAATGTCGACAGATTTAACACTTTAAGGAGGATGCCTTATATGAAAAAAGGTTAACTGATTTTCTGGGAAAGTCTAAGGTCATATGAGGTCAACATGGCCAGAGCATAATGCCCTTGTAATTATGATATTCCAAGAAGGCTTGGTAACATCAACCAATCCTATACATGGCAGCTTGTGTCTATTATCATTTCAAATAAAGTGCAACTAATTGAAATTGAACTGGAAAATACATTTTGTATATGGAGTGGTCCTTTTTAGAATGATCCATGGTCACCTGAAGTCACCACTTTGTGAATAGTCGCCAGAATTTATTCTCAATAGCGACTCTGCTTTGTCTGCCCTTCTTTTAATTATGGACACTTTGACTTTTCAACACAATACAGCAAAGTAGTAAGTAGTAAAATATAATAGCTACACCAGTGGAAAATATTCTCCCAATCGAAGTAACTGAAAGAGGAATTGCACACCACACCCTGTTGCAAAATTTATGTGGCTGTGTGGCAGCAGTTCGAGGATCATGCAGCCCTGTATGAAGATATTTTGAAATTGAACCAGTCTATATTTCTGCTTCACTGCTGAGTTCTACAAGACACTTGATATCCGCAAACCTAAAATTTCAAACTGTTGACACGTTTTCACTGAAATTAAACAACTGGCAAAATGCCAATTGACAAGACCACGGCTTTAGCATGCAAAGGGACTACCTTAATTAACCATGCTACACATTAGAGGAAGTACACCCTGCATAAGATTAACTGCAAAAGTTCTTATTTTGATAGCTTTTGTGCAAGTCTAGGTACATCTAAGGTGAGTTTCTGCAAGCACTCAGTGAAGTCTCAAGAAAAGGTGTTTGTAAGAAATTTCGTAAAAGTGTGTCTTTCATTGAATAAATCGAGTCTGTGGTGTCTGAAAGCAAGTATTAAAATTTGCTGAAGTTATTGAAAATTAAATACATTTTTCATGGTAATTTAGAATACATATTGACCAAAGCATCACCTTTTCAAGCATGTCTTTATAGAATCATCATACCGTATTCTGGTCTTCATCTTCATAGCCTGCAAACATGATGAAATGACTGTGCAATTTCATAAAGGAGATTTATCAACTTTCCCAAACCCAACTCTTGATCCATGGACTGGAGGAATGAAAATAAGTGTTGGTGATACAGTAGCAGTTCCTTTGCACATTAATTGCCTCAGATGTGGAGATAGTTGTTGCACTCTTGAAGTAAATGGTGGTGAATGGAGTCAAAAGGAGCCAAAGACCGATTGCAAAATTACCTGTACTGAAGAGGATGCAGATGAAATTTGACAGGAGTGTGAGCCATAGTCAAAGCATAGTTGGAATTTTGGAGAGGAAGTATTTCCTGTGCTATGAAGGAAATTTCATACTTGAACAATTGGTCCTATATGTTTAATTCATTATAACAACCTAGTTAATTCTGCTATAAGATCAGTGTTGACAAAGACGTAAGATTTAGTTTCAATAAAAATGCTACTGATAAGTGTCTATCTGATGTCATACAGACTACATATGGCAACAGGACAACAACACTTTCACATGTTTACCTCATGTGGTATCAAAGTCACAAATGGCCTGTTCCTTCAAGGTTCCTTGGACCAAGGGTAGATTTTGATAGATAATTTATCAGACAATTTTTGCAGAAATATACTAAACATTTTCCAAGCTATTCAACAGATAACATATCTTATTTGTTAGTAGGGGTGTTGGACTAATTTGGTAACTGCAGTTTTGGAGGAGACATGTTTTATGTAAGTGTATATGAGACTGACGTTCCTTATGGAAAATAAATAGGCTGAATAGCCATAAGTGACTACAGTAAGTAGGTGTTTATATACACTTCACTTTGAACAGCACTTGATGATCTTTAAGCAAATGAAATGTCTGGAGGACAACCAGAAACAAAAATTTGGTTGTCCTTCCCGAAATTTGGTGAACTGGTCCCCCATGAAAAGCAAAATGTTTCCGAGTTGGTCCTGACTTCAAAGTGATATATTGTAACAGAATGAACAATAAAACATGCTGTTAGCTAAACCACTATGGTACTGAAGGAGAAACTTGATTCTGCACAATAAAACATACTGTTAGCCAAACCACTATGGTACTGAAGGAGAAACTATAGGAAAAGCAAAGGAGCATCTCCATGTGTTCCCTGCATGCCCTATTGACATGTTTGAAATTTTGAAAGGTATAATTTTTAATCCTTTCGCTCAGATTAGTTGACCAATCGGAAATTTAATACAATTTGGGTGTGATATGGCTAACAAATCATCTCAGATCCAGCTGAAGTTTTGTTTTCACAAAGGCAATGTATTAAAGAAGAGGATTATAATCCCCTGTAAGAATAAAAGCAGTATGGGTTAACAATGACAGTATCCAGGCAATTTTTTAATGAAAAAACCCTTTTTTTCAGTTATTTGCAATGCTACTCTGGCTTAAGTTTTTTTTGAAGTGTTCCCACATCATAATACTAAAATATGATCATTAAGGCACTTTCCCTGCCTCACCTCTGCTTTCACCTTAGGGACTACTATGGCCTTTCAAATAACCTTCTGAGGTTGCAATGTTAAGTTGAAAGCCATAATATTACAGAGGGCTATATAATTAGTTCTTTGGTCTTTTGTGAAGAATGAATTGGTGGTAATAAATCTCTTCGTATCTTACCAGACTTGTAAGCTTTTTTTCTTTGCTTTTGAGGCAAAAAAAATTTGTTAGTCCACAGGACTACCTTGACTGATTTTCTAGTTGTCCATCATAAATTTTGGTTGTCAGTGTCGACCAGATGACAGTTAAAGCCCATCACTGTTGAGGTTATACTACACAAAGTATGTAACATTTTTCTTTATGTAGCTTCATTTCTTTTACATAATATGTTACAGTAGGGATAGTGCCATTATTTGCCCAAAGGGATGGCCAAGCTCCTTGACAGGGTGCCAGCAAACTGAGTCCATGACAAATTTGACAAATTGTTAGAAGGACTAGGAAAACTCAAAAAGAAAAACCCCAAAACAAAAACTGAAAAAGAAAACCTCACAATTTTGGCTCACTTTGGGTGCCAAAAATTGTGTTTTTCTTGATGAAACTTTGAGAAATTGGGATTTTGGTGAGAAGAGTCTGAAAATAAGGAGGTTAAAATACGAAAATTTTGAGTTTTACTCAAGAAAACATGGAAAATATGGGTTATTTTGGTGAAAAATCTATCCTCCTTGAGAGTAAAATTATATAAACTATCTGGTGATTCACCATCAAAAATTACACACCTTTTCATATCTGTCAAGCTGGCCCCCTTTTGAAATTGAAACATTTCTTTGAGGGAGGGGGGCACAGCAGTCTCTGATGGGGAGCAGTGTTCTTCCCTGCCCCAAAATTGGCACCACCTCTGCGTGATAGTATATGGGCTAGAGCAGGCCTGCATGGGCAACAAAATTTTGGAAGGTCCACAATTACTTTAAGTCAAGCTAATTAGGGGCCACCATGTCAGACTTGAAGAGTGCTAAATGCTAATGTAATAGTGTAATTTTGACTGAATAGGACATGTGGCATATTTTACTGTGCAAACATAAACTGTTTGAAGGACTATTGTATGTTCAGGTGAATTAAAACTTGTTGGAGCTAAGCAAGCTGCACAACGAGGGTTTTCAAAGTACCTCAGGGACCAAAAGAAAAAGGTTCTCTTTGCCCATCTGAAGAGTTAGAGGCTGCAATAAGTCATGAAACCTATGGAGGCACAAGCAGCTCCCTCTGTACCAATATACTTGATTTGTGAAACATAATAGTAGGGGAATACTTTTGCATACAGCCTGTGTGTTGCTCTGTAATATGTTAATGCCATAAGGTTTTATTGCATGCAGTATAAGGCAATTTTAAAGACTTTTCCACAAACAATTCTGTTTTACTTCAGTCGTTTTGGTGTCTCTTGTTAGCTTACTTACTGTAACCTTGACTCTGTTTTATATTTATAATTTTAATCTGCATTTTCAAATTTTATGCAAAAGTACCTTGATTAGGTTTGTTGTACATAAAATTCCTTATCCATTTTTAACAAGGTACTATCCATTTGTTAACAAGATTTTGCTCCATCCATTCTGCTTCAATAGAACAACTTAGCAGGCCCATGGCCAGACAAGGCAATCAGAAGGGGGGGGGGGCAAAATTCTTCTTAAGGAGAGGTGGAAATAAACTAAAATACATTAGCCCAATAGTAATTTTTAGTTTTCAAGGGGCTGAAAGTTTCAATGCGTATACAAGCTCCCTTGGTTATGGCCCTACAACTTATCTGCTAGTACTCAAATGCAGTCTTTTCATACTTTTTGAGATTTTTTTATACTGCATTTGAATACTCCAGACAGATATTTTGTAACTTTAAAGATGTTATGGCTGGTAAGTAGACAGATGCTTGAAGTATCATTTTTTGGTGGTAAGAACAAAAGTTAAGAAGTTTGACCAAATTTGTGGTCCTAAAGGTCACTGCAATTTAAGTGCAACATTTTTCTCCCTGAGTGTTTGGATATATGTGTAGTTTGCTCTTGTTTTCATTGAGCTAATAGGATTTCATTCTTCAAAAGATTTCCTTTTTTGATGTTGCAGATATGTTGGGTTACTTCCATTTTGTCTTTGTGTCATACAATAGTCTGCAAGGCAACAGATAGAAATGCCTATTAAGAAAAATTTAGTTGTTATAGATGTCATCCAAGCAAAGATTTAGCTACTGTACTTAAACTATACCACCTTTAGTGGGCTTCAGTGCTACATGTCATTGACTTAGTTGACTGATGGGCAACCAAGTTTGACAGCAAGCTTTGCCAAGTGGGAAGAAAGCTGGAGTATTGAGAATAAAAAGCATACTTCAGGTGGGATTCAAAGACACACACACATGTGAAACGTATTGGTGCACCCCAGCTTAAACCTGTCGTAGTAGGATCCTAACATCGAGTAGGATTATTTGCTTTTATCTCAAATGCAAAGGTTGGCTGAGGTATTTTTTTACTTGGTATCTGTCTTCCTCTGTGTGGTATAGGGAATTGCCAGTCAGATGGATTGATGAAGCAAAACTAAAAGATGCAAAGGATGTGTGCGGTGATTTTACCCACAGAGTCTTGTGACATGACAAATGTGAAACATTAAAAAAATTATAAATAGATTGGGATGCTAGAATTAGATTTGATTTCCAGTAAGTAGGTGTTTTAGCAGTGCTAACATTGTATCTAAAGCTACTACCTCATAAAGGCAAATTCCACTTGCGCACGGTTTGCGACTAAAACTTGCAAATTCGTCAAATATTAGTAAACCAGTAGCAAAACTGTCGTCTGAATTCGTAGGTGTCACAAAAGCATTGCAAGGAATTTCGAACATGTTCAGAATTTTCTGCGACTATTTTGCGGAAGTTGAATGCCAGATGTTAGCAAAGTGTTAGCAACACAGTCTCTTTAATATAGCACTAACGTCGCACGTTTTTTGAGAATTCTTCCTGGGCCTTGTTTTTCACGACATTAGTGATGAATGAAGTTAGTGCTAATATTTTGCAACTGTTTGGCGTAGCTTTGGCGTTCCTGTCTTCACGTGACACATACTCACTTAATTCGCACGTTTATTTTTGCAACGACTGCGTTTTTCAAAATAGAATAGTCTCAAAAATAAATTTGCGAATTTGTCTTCGTGAGATTGTAACTTTACTCGTGTTTGAACGCAAAACAGGCGCAAAAATAAACATGCGAAGTTGTCTTCGTGAGATACTAGCTTTAGAGATTTTAGCCATTCCTTGAAGTTGTTAATGTTTGAAATTGTTGTGCCTGGATTTCACCATCCAGGCATGATATTGAACTGAGACCACAAAAATATGAGAAATCAAAGGCAAGAGAGCTTTAAGCCCTGTGTAGTTGGAGGGTCCCAAGCCTTCAGAAGAATCCCTTGTGGAGTCTTCGGGTGTATTTGGACTCTCGCTGTTTTGAAGTTGATCAATGGTTACAAACTTGGCCAAAAGTGAACATAAATTTTCTTATTGATATAAGATAAAATTGATGTGTGATACTTGTTCATTGATGTGGGATAGAGGATCCCAAAGTCCCCTGGTTATGCTTGAGAGGGATAATAAAAACGTTGTGGCTTTTTGTTCTCCTAATTTGTTGACTTCAACGCAATAAAGCTGTGTAGTGGTGCAAATACTATGACAATGAGGAAAATTAAAAACATTGGCACCTTCATAAAAAATTGCATGGACTCTGTGACACTTTGCGAAGAGAGTCAAAGGGAAGATAAAGTTGCCATTTAATTTAGATGACCGAACATATGGTCCAGTGAGAGCCCCTAGCACCTTTGTAATACTAAGGTTCGTTTTATAGGTAGAAATAGCCTTGTGTACAATTTTGAATAAACATACATGTAAGCATTAATAAAGGGGAAACCCTGACTTAAAACAGGGTAAAAATGTTTCCTTTGAAAATTTTGCTGATTCAGATGTCATTAGAGATTTCTTATAGAAATCTGATTGTGAGTTTTTTTAATGAAAACGTATTTCTGCCCTACCTTTGTGAGATATTTTCTAACATTCTTAATCTTTTATATTCTCATAAGCATTTCACTGAGGACAAGTAGGTTGGTTGAACTTCCTCTTACCATCTAAAAATTCTTTTTCATTCCTTATAGAGTATGCTTCAGTTCAAAGATTGTGATAGCACCAACGTTTTTGGAAAAAAACTGAATTTCAGTGTTATGAAACAAATAGAAAGGTTGGCTAGAAAGTTTCCACAGTATGTGGGAAACTTTACAAATGACAAAATGACTTTCAACTTTACAGCGCAAGCTCTTAGTAGAGCAGATCATGTCCTGAACAGTAATTGGACATACACATACTGTAGTTAAACAGCGGATTCATTTCGATCATGACTTTGCTACTCTTTGTATTGGTAATGTTTCTGTACTCATTAAGTGTGAAAAATTCCACCGTGATGCTTCCCAAAATATTGCTTCTGTAATATTATAAGACTATAATCATTATTTTGAATAGGTTACTGATTTTAAATAGGTTACTTGTAGATCAGCATTTTAGAGGTAGTAATTTTGACAGCAAGTTTGAAATTGTTGAAACCCATTGCCAGATTCATGATGCAATGAGTTTGAAGTTCTCTGTTTTTCACTGCTTTACATGTTGATTATAGCATTTGTAACTATGCAGCTATGGTATGTGATAGCAGAAATGCTACTTTAACCATTTGTACACACCAGCAATAAGATCTAGTGACCTGTACATTTTGCAGATCTAGACCTTTGCTTTGCTATTTATTTCTTATTAGAGGCAAAAGGAATTTGTGCAGTCATGGTGGCATGTATGCTTATGAATTTAAAAGATCCCAATTCCTTAAGTAGTTAAGCAATGACAGTTTGTTCGTAAGGGCACAGGTTGGGTTTTGGAAATCAATATAAAGGCTAGACTTTTTGGCATGAAGCTAATGTGTGCGTGTTTGTCATGTGTAGCTTGTACTTAACACAATATCACAATGTGGGGATCATGGATACTTAATATACTCGGTTTGTATTGACAAAGATTTTATTAAAACAAGTCAAATAGGTGAAAATCACTTACTTGGGGCGTTTCAAGAGTGCTTGAAAAGATCATGAAACTGCATGGTATGTACAAAGTCATGAGAGATAAATTTAAATGGTACATTCTAGTTCACAAGTCCAAGATCAAAGTTTGAATCACCATAAAGTGGTCTTTTGTCATGATTGGCATAGTGTTATATTGGGAAATTTCTGTAACCCCAGTTTATGTAGAAAATATGGGGGAGATGCGATTTGCAACTTCGTGGATTGCCCTCTTGTTCGCGACTTGTACTTGGGCAAAGAGTCTTGAGTGTTGACTCGTCCTGGAACAAAGGAACTTGTGACTTGACTTTTGGCGATGTACAGCTTGGTCACTTTTGGTGACATGGTAAGAAATTGTAACTTTGGGTTAAGAAACCAGTTATTTAAATATATTTGCATATTCATGCAGGTAAAAAATTTGACAAAAAATACCTGAATGATCTTCAGGAACGCACTCAATTTGCATATTTGTCCATTTACCTGTGTGACATATACGCACAATGTACAATAAAGGTGTGTACCTTAAACATACCAATCTTTCACTTGAATAATGTACACCCCCCCCCCCCAAAACCTCAATAGTAAAATAAATACGTCACGGGATTTCAGTGCAACTTTTCTATACTTTTATATAATTGAAATTTTTTGAATAGCCTGTTGGAAATATATATAATATATAATATCACTGATATCATAATATATTATATATAGTGGTTCTGAATGTCCAATTTTAATGTCAGTTATGTTTCCCTTTCGATTGATTTTATTGACAAAACTGACATCTGTGCAGCTGTAATATGTAGATCATTTTCTTGCCTTACTTTTCTTGTTTGTCTTCATTTTCATCCTTTTCATTCACTTTCAGATTTAAGTTAAAGAGAAGTGTCAATCAAAAGTTGATGTTTTATTCAAACAAATAAAATATTCACCTATAGTAAAATGTGCTTGCTCATATTTTGACGTCATGATCTGATTTTTGTTGGTTAAATCTATATTGTCTTACAATACTTCAGTTACGCCCTTTACCCTCCGCAGCAGAGGAAACGCTATACTTCATGGGTGCATGGGCGTGGATCATGGGGGGACGGGGGTCGCGTCCCCCTCACTTTTTTGGAAGGGGGGATATTGCCGAAAAGTCCCCCCCCCACTTTTTAAAAATGATGAAAACTAAACCTGTGATTACGAATTGACACTACATATTAAAAGCTAAATTTTACCCAAATATGGCACCATTTTCCACATAGACACCTTCCAATTCCATTTTTGCTTCAAAGGGGGAGGGGACACCTCTCCCCTTAGACCCCTCCCCAGGACAGCGATTCGTAATTGGTGAAAAGTCTAGCAACTTACTGTTCACTCACTTCACGAAGTGTAGTTCTGATCCACCCTAAGGACTGAGTAAAAAATTCACTTAAGCAAGCAAAATGAAAAAAAGAAAACTTGCTAAAAAAGGTGAAATTTTTTGGTGAAATATTCAATTCATATTTAGCACCAAATGTAGCACCATTTTGAATCTAGCCCACGTTACGTGAGCAAAAATTTTCCAGAGGGGAGGGGGCCCCCTCCACTTGGACCCCTTCCCCAGGACAGCGATTCACAAATGGTGAAAAGTCCCCCCCCCCCACTTTTGGAGATGGATCCACGCCCTTGCTGGGGTGTAGATTTTTGAAGAAAAAAATGAGGTGATTACATTGTCTTAAGATTATTTCTTTTATCCAAGGGCGGCTCTAAGAAATTTTGTTTGGTGTGGCAAAATCAAAAATCAAAAAGGTTTGGACGACCCCTCCGACAATACCAATGGTCCGCACAGGAAAGTATGGTGAGATTAGGGTTATTGTTTTGATTAACAGTGATGCCCCATGTTGTGTTCAAAACCTCTTCAGAAACCATCTCAGGCATTCAGTCATGCGTTGTGCTATAACGACCACTTCTCCATAAGGACGGAGGAAGACGCAGGGGAAACAGGCAACTTGCCGCTTGACCTACTTATATAAAATGTTTACCAGTTAATGTTTTGTTATTTCTTTCACTGTGTCGCAATAAGTTTCAGCTTTGCCAAGAAGCCTTAAAATGTTGGTTTTATTTCATTCTTAAAATAACGAATAATGAGGATTTAACTCCACCCTACCGTTACATTTTTTTAAAGATATTTTGATGCGCGAAACTAATTAGATTGCAGATATTGCAAAGTGGTTAGTTAGTTAGATGAGGTTTTATGGCTCAGTTTGTAACCAATTGGTTGAAGTCGGGCCGGCCACGGCCTTTTTCCCAGTTGGAGCTCACTGGCTTATTTTCCCTACTCCATTGCTTATGCTAAGCACAATGGCAGTAGGTTCCATTTTTAAAGTCTTTGCAAAAAAAGCAAAGTCGGCTTGTTAACTGGTCCACCCGAAGGCGCTTCAGTCCGGCGCGCAACCGACTTCGTCGG